>VMBQ01001385.1:0-28412 GCA_007657795.1 Dreissena rostriformis
GAGATTTATTGTTCTTGGTTTGTCAACATTGTCTCTTGGGGGAAAAGTGGGAGGTAAATGAATATGGTAATGCACTAAAATGGCAGTCGCCTCAAAATCAAATTACTAGGAACTGAGATGTGACACTAACCTCCCACAAGTGTCCATGTGTTTGGGAGAAATGTTTCTAGGAATGGACATATAGGAACCAGAAAAACCTGAGGGAGATTTTAAGTGGAGACATGACTCCGATAGCTCATGAAATGAGTTGAGTGATAAAGACCATAAAGATTTATCATCTATGAACCTGTAGGAAAAAATGAGATGGAATCCGGGCGGATTAGAGGCGACATTGACACATAATGCTTGAATTCCGCCCAGACAAAAGGCGGAATCAATTTTACGCCCAGAAACAAACTCCCTTCAGGTGTAAATCTAAACAATTTCCAGGTGTAAAACAGATCCGGGCATATTTTTTTTACTGAAGCATTTTTGAGAGGCACTAAAGAAGACAGAATCCTGAACTTAACATTTTCATTATTTAAGCATACTTTCAGACTTAGAATTTTTTGGAATCGTTGTGAAAGAATTGGAAATTTCGGTAATAATTTGTTTTAAGGGTGTTTTTCAAATATCCACCATGACAAAAGAATGTGTCACATTTATCATATGGATTCCTACCTCAAGGGTCAAGGTCACAATTAAAGACGGAGGTTAAATTGGCCATAAAACAACTTCTCCAGACTGTCAATTTATCGTTCAATATGAAATTTTAAAATTATTTACGACAAATATCTACCATGAGGACACTACCTGTCATGTGTAGAATGACTCATCAACCTTCTTCAAAGGCCAAGGTCACAATTTAAAGTTAAACGTTAAAATAGCTTATGCGGACTGTAATTTGATCATTTATGTTGCAATTTTTTTTACCACAAATGGTCACCATGTCTAGAAAGTATTTCAGGTGAAAAAAAAGTATACTGTCTTTCAAACTCAAAAGGTCAAGATCACAGTTAGATGTCAAAGGTCAAGTCCAAATTTTAATGTACGGGTCAAATGTCCAATTTTGGCAAGTTATAGTTTTTCTGGACTGTAACTTCATCGTTCATCTTACAATTTTTACGAATACTTTTCTGCAAAATGTTCACCATGGGAAGAAGGGGCATTACCCATTGAGCAAAGGTCAAGGTCACACCTAAGGCCAAATATCAAACAAAGGCATGGTGCAACTGTTTACATATAAGCATTATTGACAATGGCCTTGACATGCTGCTGACAGGCATCTTCTACTGTTTTATGTTTTGATTGGGGGAATATGCATGTGAAATAAACCACATTACAATTGTATTTTTATACCCCAGCAGAGAGGGGGATAAAAGAGTCACTCTGTGGGTCAGTTGGTTTGTCTGTCTGTTTGTCAGCTTAAAACGTTTTAAATTTGTGTAGTGAACATACCGTATTTCTCATGAGATTAAATTGAAACATAAAATATGTCCTCGCCATGAATTGTAAATGTGCAAGACTTTATTTTCGTCTACAGTGAACAACAAAGTGCCATTGAACATAGCTGACAAAGGGTTTTATTTGTTATAATTCACATTTGTGACAAAGCTCTAGATTCAATACAAGTGTAATTACATACTGGTATTATTTAAAATGAATTTTATTATCTTCTGGTGGTTATTCTGGATGAAAGATAATAGAAACCCTCTGTCGTAAAGTTTCTATTGCAAGAAGAGTTTATTTCCATCTTTTATGTTAATGATGCAAAATGCATTAGTGCCATTCAGATTCCCCAGTAATATAATGCCCATGACAGTTTCATCATGGGAGTCCAATGTAATAGCGTTATTTTCCGAGTAATCTTATTGCCAAGCCCAATAACAAATGGCAGTCAGGCTTAGAGGCACAGAATATTTGAATTGAACGATTTTCCAGAATAAGATGTTGGTGTTTTGTGTCTGTTCTACATAGCTATCTGTGACAGGAAGGCTATTCAATGTTTGTAGGCTTGTAGATCAAAAGGTTGCTTTCGTGAACTGTGGCAGATTGCATACAGTTAATTAAACATTTATGTTCTTTTGTGAATGTGTATAGAGTCTGCAAGGACTAGGTTAATTTAAGATACGCACGGTATAGATTTGGTTCTTATATACAATTACAATCCATTGTATAAGTTGGCGATTTATTAGCTTAACTTGTGGATATGTATTCTGTTATGGGTTTAGAGAATTCTGAATGGAAAAAATTTGGGGACTCAATATTGGTGACAAATTACAGTAATTTTTTGGATTGTTGAATGACTATTGACAGAAAGCCTTCAATTAGATATAATTGATAAGGAAAAAAGTTTGTTTCGTGATATTAATCTTCATAAAGATAATTATTTGAAAAGAAATCATTCATTTAGATTCCTCAGAGCAATTAATTTCTATAAGATATACAAGTGTCATATGGCACTGTTTAAGTTTCCAATAGAATTGTTTTTGCAAATTTGCAAAATATCAAATAAAACTGCTTCTTTTCCCAGTGATTTGAAAGTATAGCGGCAGATTGAATTGAACTGGTCGCCAGTGCTTCAAGCCTTTTGTCATACTTCATTATCAAACCTGTCTATCTACCCAGTTAGTGTGACAGGGGTATAACTTATGGAGATACCTATGTATTTGGATCTAGAAGAGGATGCCTTTATCATGAATGGATTTAGTGACAATAATAATACACAGGTTAATCACCCTTTGCTATCTCCAAATAAAAAGAGAGGTATGTACCATAATAAACAGTTTAAGAAGGTTACATTGATTGTTATATTAAGTTTAATGAATGATTTGTTTATAATTTTGATAAGGTTTTAACAATGTTTACATTGAGCTCAATTTGTGTGCATGTGGATGAACATGTATTTGTCCAAGTGATGTCTATAACGTCATTTGTATGTACATTCTGTATTCATTCACATGTTTCTATGAATGTTTAGCAATCAACACTGTGTTTTCAACTTGTTTTAGTTGTTGATGGCAATGTCTTCCCTGCGCTTGATTTTTTTTATTTAGAATCTTTTATTATACAAGGATGAAACATGCACAGGACGTGTCTGGGAATAAGTGACCGAAAGAAGTTTATAATATGATATTCCCATAATAACCATTTTTAGCTCGGCTGTTTTCGAAGAAAACCCGAGGTATTGTCATAGCCCTCTCGTCTTCCGCGTCGTCGTCGTGGTCGTCCGAAAACTTTAACATTGGCCATAACTTTTTCAATATTGAATACAGCAACTTGATATTTGGCATGCATGTGTATCTCATGGAGCTGCACATATTGAGTGGCCATAGGTCAAGGTCATCCTTCAAGGTCAAAGGTCATTTTTTATTTATTTTTTATTAAAAACTGCACCTGCAGCCGAGCGTTGGCATCTGCTCGACGGTGCTCTTGTTTATATAAATGAGGTATTCAGAAAACATGTAGAAGTAGGTCTAGTTTTCCTTTTTATGGACATAAACTATTCTATGACCAATTCAATAGTCTATTAAGCTGGTCCCATTTTGAGTTTTAATTCTCCAATTACATTATTGAGACGTAATTAACAAATTTATAATTGTATATGTATGTCTATAATTCTAATGAAGATTACATTGAATCATTCGAAACATTCTTATTTCAAAGTATTTTACTAGGTCCTGGTGACTTCAAAATAACAATGTTCGACTGCAGTTATGTTACTGAATATATTAATAAAATTAAAAACTATGTACATACATGTTAAACTCTTAGTAGCTGTAAGAATTGTGTGTGCTTGTGTTTTTACTTAAAATCTCTGTTAAAGCCGTCCGAGTTGATATTTCTCACAAAAATTTGGTTTTCTCAACTGACCATAATTGATCAGTATTCGTCAGATACATGCTAAAGCTTAACTCTTCCATACTGCAGATTTTTGCAAAAATTGTGCCAAAAATGCCAAAAAGCATAAAAAATACGAAACCAAATCATGTACATAACGGAATCCTCAAGACTATTATTAACCTGTGACGTATGCAAGCTTTGGGTCACTTGAGCGCCAATTTCACGTGATTTCCACTTCCACGCTTTTCAAAACAAAGAAGAACTACTAAATAACACGGTTTTTCCATGGCAAATGACGTTGAAAACAATGATGCAATGGCCATGTGGTTTTACATGTGACCCTCGCGTGTTTAAATTTAGGTCATTTCTGTCCATGGACAGAAATTGAAAAGCCCTATCTTTGTACTGAATTTGGGCATTTCTTGACCGATTTTTACCTTTTTTGTTGTACATCTGACATAAATACGATCACATTTTGACTGATAATCACTTTTTTTGTGACACATTACAAAAATGTGAAAATATACCAACATCAACTCGACCGGCTTTAACAGTCACAATCACAGATGTTCTGAGTTTATATTATACTTGTATCTATATATTTTGATACAATGTGAAAAATAATATTTCTTGCGATTCCTGGACGAAGTTTTAAAAAGTCTACTAAGAGTATAAGACAACAGGTAGTCAAATGATTCAAACTTGTAAAGTTTGACAGGCAGTCACAGCTGTAACAAGTAAATTAGCTGTGAACAGTGAACCGTTACCCCAACATCACACTGACAATACAGAGTATGACAGATTAATTGACATGTTGAACCAGTAGACCAACCAAAGCTTGTCACACGCACATGCACTGAAGCCAAACCAAAACCTTTGGCCATGTTTAACAGAGCGAAACATGAAGTAAAACATTTACAAAACAACAGCAACTGAATAAAGTTCATAGCATTTTGGATACAGCTAGTGTATTAGTGTGGAGACAAAGCACAGGACTTATTGTCTGATACCATGAATTCTTACACAAATGGTATTATATTTTTCTCAGTTTGTTACCTTGTCAATTGTTTTATCTGGCTCGCTTAATTTGTCATAAAGCAGCAGTCTGTATATAAAGTCAATTAAAGCTATATGCATGTTTTTATGAACTTATCCCTATTTAAAATGTTTTGAAAGAAATTGTGTGAACTGCGGCTGTTGATAATGTGGAATGGCTTCTATGAAGATATGCTGTTAAGATATATGCAGGGCAACAGATAAAGTTTGTCTTTAAAAAGTTACTTCCGTCTTAAAAAGTCCCACAACATGAAACCAGTTTAACGCAGACGGGTAAGAAAACTTTCATAAACGGCGTGCACGCCCAATAATTTGCAATTCCTTACGCGACCCAAATCTTCAGGAAAAGACGTTGTGAAGAGTATACTATCCGATTTAATAGCACAGGTGGTTACAGATTCTGAAATATTCGGCTAAAACACCGCGGCGATTCCGTGTCTCAAAAACTAATAACATCGTGATTTTCACTGGCTTGTCTTAGATGGAGAGGGTTTGGCAACGTGAGTGTGCTCTTTGACCGAAAGGCAGGAGTATTGAAACTGGTTGAAACAAAATGACTCATCACCATCCATTTGTCAATATATAATTAATACTAATAGTAATTTTTACAAACAACCATTGGCACTGAGAATTTATAATTACTTAATTGGAATAAGAATTGAGGACGATTATCAATGCCCGAAATTTAGTGCTCATCGGATCCAAACATATATGTAAGTTTTGATCAAATTGTAAAAAAACTTATTGGCAAATAGTTTTAAGTGAACAAACTAATTGTTACAAAAAGCTTGTAGTGAAAACTAATTGACACAAAATCTTTTCTGTTGCCCTGTATATAATTCTATTATCCTTTGGCAACTGTCAACTGTCAATGAGGTCCAACTTGTGTGTGGGAGAAGTATTGTATTCATGTACATACTCTTAACTCATTTCAATGATTTACAAATAAAAATGACCTGAATCCATTGGTATTAATGTGTTGTCTTTCTACAACCTAGAGATAAGTTGAGTTTCAAATAATGTCTATATGTCTGGATCAGTAAATTTGGTCTTGAAGATGTTAATATTTTCTATGAGCATTGTTATACCCACAGTAGGTTGGCATATAGCAGTCACACTGTCCATACGGCCATCCAGCCCACGGTAGGATGGCATATAGCAGTCACACTGTCCATACGGCCATCCAGCCCACGGTAGGATGGCATATAGCAGTCACACTGTCCATACGGCCATCCAGCCCACGGTAGGATGGCATATAGCAGTCACGCTGTCCATACGGCCATCCAGCCCACGGTAGGATGGCACATAGCAGTCACACTGTCCATACGTCCATCCATTTCCAGAGGTTTGCAGATTGACCTGATTTATGGTGTGGGAGTCTACCTGCATTACTTACCGTTTAAGTTCGAGTTTTGTTCCTGTCCATTGATTTTATTGAAGTTATGTTTCTTGGACTGCTTAGCTGCTGTGCGGCTTCAAAGTGCAGTAGGGGGCATTGTGTTTCACAAACACAGGTCTTGTTTAAATATAAAATTCTAGACTTTATAGGAAGAAGAGATATATAACAATTATTATTCAAGTTATCATTGATGTATGTATATGCCCATCAAGGAGTTCATATTGGCACTTCCAAATAATTTTCTGCGCAATATACAATTTAAAGCATGGTAGCACATAGTTTTTAGGTCCTGGGCAATAGAAAGGTCCAAATTGGAAGCAATTTTATATTGGCAAACATCCCAATGTGTGCAGTCCCAAGAGTACATTGTTGAATGCAAATGGAGATACTTCTTTCAATAATGTTCTCTGATATGATAGGAGTGAGCATTTCTAGTTGCCATGCTTTTTGTGGTAGGTTTGAAACATTCTCATTGAATGTACTTTGTGTAACAAAATTAAACTGAAGGGAAGTTTTGCTTTTTATGCGCCCTTTGAAAAAAAAGGAGGTATATTGTTTTTGGCCTGTCTGTCTGTTCGTCATTGTGTGTGTCTGTCTGTCTGTCTTAAAACTTTAACCTAGGGTAAAGTTTTGTCATAACTTTTTCATTATTGATGACAGCATCTTGATACTTGGCATGCATGNCTATGAATGTTTAGCAATCAACACTGTGTTTTCAACTTGTTTTAGTTGTTGATGGCAATGTCTTCCCTGCGCTTGATTTTTTTTATTTAGAATCTTTTATTATACAAGGATGAAACATGCACAGGACGTGTCTGGGAATAAGTGACCGAAAGAAGTTTATAATATGATATTCCCATAATAACCATTTTTAGCTCGGCTGTTTTCGAAGAAAACCCGAGGTATTGTCATAGCCCTCTCGTCTTCCGCGTCGTCGTCGTGGTCGTCCGAAAACTTTAACATTGGCCATAACTTTTTCAATATTGAATACAGCAACTTGATATTTGGCATGCATGTGTATCTCATGGAGCTGCACATATTGAGTGGCCATAGGTCAAGGTCATCCTTCAAGGTCAAAGGTCATTTTTTATTTATTTTTTATTAAAAACTGCACCTGCAGCCGAGCGTTGGCATCTGCTCGACGGTGCTCTTGTTTATATAAATGAGGTATTCAGAAAACATGTAGAAGTAGGTCTAGTTTTCCTTTTTATGGACATAAACTATTCTATGACCAATTCAATAGTCTATTAAGCTGGTCCCATTTTGAGTTTTAATTCTCCAATTACATTATTGAGACGTAATTAACAAATTTATAATTGTATATGTATGTCTATAATTCTAATGAAGATTACATTGAATCATTCGAAACATTCTTATTTCAAAGTATTTTACTAGGTCCTGGTGACTTCAAAATAACAATGTTCGACTGCAGTTATGTTACTGAATATATTAATAAAATTAAAAACTATGTACATACATGTTAAACTCTTAGTAGCTGTAAGAATTGTGTGTGCTTGTGTTTTTACTTAAAATCTCTGTTAAAGCCGTCCGAGTTGATATTTCTCACAAAAATTTGGTTTTCTCAACTGACCATAATTGATCAGTATTCGTCAGATACATGCTAAAGCTTAACTCTTCCATACTGCAGATTTTTGCAAAAATTGTGCCAAAAATGCCAAAAAGCATAAAAAATACGAAACCAAATCATGTACATAACGGAATCCTCAAGACTATTATTAACCTGTGACGTATGCAAGCTTTGGGTCACTTGAGCGCCAATTTCACGTGATTTCCACTTCCACGCTTTTCAAAACAAAGAAGAACTACTAAATAACACGGTTTTTCCATGGCAAATGACGTTGAAAACAATGATGCAATGGCCATGTGGTTTTACATGTGACCCTCGCGTGTTTAAATTTAGGTCATTTCTGTCCATGGACAGAAATTGAAAAGCCCTATCTTTGTACTGAATTTGGGCATTTCTTGACCGATTTTTACCTTTTTTTTTGTACATCTGACATAAATACGATCACATTTTGACTGATAATCACTTTTTTTGTGACACATTACAAAAATGTGAAAATATACCAACATCAACTCGACCGGCTTTAACAGTCACAATCACAGATGTTCTGAGTTTATATTATACTTGTATCTATATATTTTGATACAATGTGAAAAATAATATTTCTTGCGATTCCTGGACGAAGTTTTAAAAAGTCTACTAAGAGTATAAGACAACAGGTAGTCAAATGATTCAAACTTGTAAAGTTTGACAGGCAGTCACAGCTGTAACAAGTAAATTAGCTGTGAACAGTGAACCGTTACCCCAACATCACACTGACAATACAGAGTATGACAGATTAATTGACATGTTGAACCAGTAGACCAACCAAAGCTTGTCACACGCACATGCACTGAAGCCAAACCAAAACCTTTGGCCATGTTTAACAGAGCGAAACATGAAGTAAAACATTTACAAAACAACAGCAACTGAATAAAGTTCATAGCATTTTGGATACAGCTAGTGTATTAGTGTGGAGACAAAGCACAGGACTTATTGTCTGATACCATGAATTCTTACACAAATGGTATTATATTTTTCTCAGTTTGTTACCTTGTCAATTGTTTTATCTGGCTCGCTTAATTTGTCATAAAGCAGCAGTCTGTATATAAAGTCAATTAAAGCTATATGCATGTTTTTATGAACTTATCCCTATTTAAAATGTTTTGAAAGAAATTGTGTGAACTGCGGCTGTTGATAATGTGGAATGGCTTCTATGAAGATATGCTGTTAAGATATATGCAGGGCA
The DNA here is from genome assembly GCA_007657795.1 of Dreissena rostriformis. NCBI lineage: Eukaryota > Metazoa > Mollusca > Bivalvia > Myida > Dreissenidae > Dreissena > Dreissena rostriformis. Next base: position 9,091 of record VMBQ01001385.1, read on the forward strand.
ACAGATAAAGTTTGTCTTTAAAAAGTTACTTCCGTCTTAAAAAGTCCCACAACATGAAACCAGTTTAACGCAGACGGGTAAGAAAACTTTCATAAACGGCGTGCACGCCCAATAATTTGCAATTCCTTACGCGACCCAAATCTTCAGGAAAAGACGTTGTGAAGAGTATACTATCCGATTTAATAGCACAGGTGGTTACAGATTCTGAAATATTCGGCTAAAACACCGCGGCGATTCCGTGTCTCAAAAACTAATAACATCGTGATTTTCACTGGCTTGTCTTAGATGGAGAGGGTTTGGCAACGTGAGTGTGCTCTTTGACCGAAAGGCAGGAGTATTGAAACTGGTTGAAACAAAATGACTCATCACCATCCATTTGTCAATATATAATTAATACTAATAGTAATTTTTACAAACAACCATTGGCACTGAGAATTTATAATTACTTAATTGGAATAAGAATTGAGGACGATTATCAATGCCCGAAATTTAGTGCTCATCGGATCCAAACATATATGTAAGTTTTGATCAAATTGTAAAAAAACTTATTGACAAATAGTTTTAAGTGAACAAACTAATTGTTACAAAAAGCTTGTAGTGAAAACTAATTGACACAAAATCTTATCTGTTGCCCTGTATATGATTCTATTATCCTTTGGCAACTGTCAACTGTCAATAAGGTCCAACTTGTGTGTGGGAGAAGTATTGTATTCATGTACATACTCTTAACTCATTTTAATGATGTACAAATAAAAATGACCTAAATCCATTGGTATTAATGTGTTGTCTTTCTACAACCTAGAGATAAGTTGAGTTTCAAATAATGTCTATATGTTTGGATCATTTAATTTGGTCTTGAAGATGTTAATATTTTCTATGAGCATTGTTATGCCCACGGTAGGATGGCATATAGCAGTCACACTGTCCATACGGCCATCCAGCCCCCGGTAGGATGGCATATAGCAGTCACACTGTCCATACGGCCATCCAGCCCACGGTAGGATGGCATATAGCAGTCACACTGTCCATACGGCCATCCAGCCCACGGTAGGATGGCATATAGCAGTCACACTGTCCATACGGCCATCCAGCCCACGGTAGGATGGCATATAGCAGTCACACTGTCCATACGGCCATCCAGCCCACGGTAGGATGGCATATAGCAGTCACACTGTCCATACGGCCATCCAGCCCACGGTAGGATGGCATATAGCAGTCACACTGTCCATACGGCCATCCAGCCCACGGTAGGATGGCATATAGCAGTCACACTGTCCATACGGCCATCCAGCCCACGGTAGGATGGCATATAGCAGTCACACTGTCCATACGGCCATCCAGCCCACGGTAGGATGGCATATAGCAGTCACACTGTCCATACGGCCATCCAGCCCACGGTAGGATGGCATATAGCAGTCACACTGTCCATACGGCCATCCAGCCCACGGTAGGATGGCATATAGCAGTCACACTGTCCATACGGCCATCCAGCCCACGGTAGGATGGCATATAGCAGTCACACTGTCCATACGGCCATCCAGCCCACGGTAGGATGGCATATAGCAGTCACACTGTCCATACGGCCATCCAGCCCACGGTAGGATGGCATATAGCAGTCACACTGTCCATACGGCCATCCAGCCCACGGTAGGATGGCATATAGCAGTCACACTGTCCATACGGCCATCCAGCCCACGGTAGGATGGCATATAGCAGTCACACTGTCCATACGGCCATCCAGCCCACGGTAGGATGGCATATAGCAGTCACACTGTCCATACGGCCATCCAGCCCACGGTAGGATGGCATATAGCAGTCACACTGTCCATACGGCCATCCAGCCCACGGTAGGATGGCATATAGCAGTCACACTGTCCATACGGCCATCCAGCCCACGGTAGGATGGCATATAGCAGTCACACTGTCCATACGGCCATCCAGCCCACGGTAGGATGGCATATAGCAGTCACACTGTCCATACGGCCATCCAGCCCACGGTAGGATGGCATATAGCAGTCACACTGTCCATACGGCCATCCAGCCCACGGTAGGATGGCATATAGCAGTCACACTGTCCATACGGCCATCCAGCCCACGGTAGGATGGCATATAGCAGTCACACTGTCCATACGGCCATCCAGCCCACGGTAGGATGGCATATAGCAGTCACACTGTCCATACGGCCATCCAGCCCACGGTAGGATGGCATATAGCAGTCACACTGTCCATACGGCCATCCAGCCCACGGTAGGATGGCATATAGCAGTCACACTGTCCATACGGCCATCCAGCCCACGGTAGGATGGCATATAGCAGTCACACTGTCCATACGGCCATCCAGCCCACGGTAGGATGGCATATAGCAGTCACACTGTCCATACGGCCATCCAGCCCACGGTAGGATGGCATATAGCAGTCACACTGTCCATACGGCCATCCAGCCCACGGTAGGATGGCATATAGCAGTCACACTGTCCATACGGCCATCCAGCCCACGGTAGGATGGCATATAGCAGTCACACTGTCCATACGGCCATCCAGCCCACGGTAGGATGGCATATAGCAGTCACACTGTCCATACGGCCATCCAGCCCACGGTAGGATGGCATATAGCAGTCACACTGTCCATACGGCCATCCAGCCCACGGTAGGATGGCATATAGCAGTCACACTGTCCATACGGCCATCCAGCCCACGGTAGGATGGCATATAGCAGTCACACTGTCCATACGGCCATCCAGCCCACGGTAGGATGGCATATAGCAGTCACACTGTCCATACGGCCATCCAGCCCACGGTAGGATGGCATATAGCAGTCACACTGTCCATACGGCCATCCAGCCCACGGTAGGATGGCATATAGCAGTCACACTGTCCATACGGCCATCCAGCCCACGGTAGGATGGCATATAGCAGTCACACTGTCCATACGGCCATCCAGCCCACGGTAGGATGGCATATAGCAGTCACACTGTCCATACGGCCATCCAGCCCACGGTAGGATGGCATATAGCAGTCACACTGTCCATACGGCCATCCAGCCCACGGTAGGATGGCATATAGCAGTCACACTGTCCATACGGCCATCCAGCCCACGGTAGGATGGCATATAGCAGTCACACTGTCCATACGGCCATCCAGCCCACGGTAGGATGGCATATAGCAGTCACACTGTCCATACGGCCATCCAGCCCACGGTAGGATGGCATATAGCAGTCACACTGTCCATACGGCCATCCAGCCCACGGTAGGATGGCATATAGCAGTCACACTGTCCATACGGCCATCCAGCCCACGGTAGGATGGCATATAGCAGTCACACTGTCCATACGGCCATCCAGCCCACGGTAGGATGGCATATAGCAGTCACACTGTCCATACGGCCATCCAGCCCACGGTAGGATGGCATATAGCAGTCACACTGTCCATACGGCCATCCAGCCCACGGTAGGATGGCATATAGCAGTCACACTGTCCATACGGCCATCCAGCCCACGGTAGGATGGCATATAGCAGTCACACTGTCCATACGGCCATCCAGCCCACGGTAGGATGGCATATAGCAGTCACACTGTCCATACGGCCATCCAGCCCACGGTAGGATGGCATATAGCAGTCACACTGTCCATACGGCCATCCAGCCCACGGTAGGATGGCATATAGCAGTCACACTGTCCATACGGCCATCCAGCCCACGGTAGGATGGCATATAGCAGTCACACTGTCCATACGGCCATCCAGCCCACGGTAGGATGGCATATAGCAGTCACACTGTCCATACGGCCATCCAGCCCACGGTAGGATGGCATATAGCAGTCACNGTTGTTTAAAAAGTTGCTTCTTTGGGGCCCTATTGTATGACTTAGTTCCTTTAAAATGACAAGTTACTACAGGTTTATGTTGTGTTTGTATGCTAATTTGTGAAGTGCTCGTGTAAAATTGCTGTGCCTGAGGCAAGTACAATGCAGTGGGTGTAATGTCATGACAAGCGTTTATGACCAGTATTTCCAGTACACAATGAACATAAATTGCAGCACATTCAACATATCAATTAATCCACTTGAAGATAACTGTTATTATAAGTTAATCTGGAAAGAAGATTAGGCTGCTTGACAAAGAGTTACACCCATTTATGTAACCAGTTTAAGGCACTTGTGAACACTTGATTGGACAATGGTGGCTACATGCAGACAACAGTCACTGCTACTTGACAGAGATTTAGGCACTAGATTGGTACACTTTGCACCTAGTGCTTGACTCAATTAGGTGTGTCTAGACCATGAGAAATGACATTTACATAACAATTTCCTAAGACTATTGAATATTAAGGAACATCGGGTATAAACCAGAGATATGCAAGTTAGATTCAGCTCATGAATTTGTGTTCAGGCATTTGAGTATAACAGAAAGCAAGATCAAATTAAGCCGTTAAGCGTGTTTGGACTTAAGATGTTATGAGTCTTGGATACAAGTTCTGAAGCATAATTGACTCTTCAAATTTCTGTCACGTTGATGACTTATTGTTCATAGTTCAAGCAGCTGATGCAAGTCTAAAACGTTTGCACTTATAAGGAAAGCGATATGAATAGTGTCATAGTGTCCTTAACTGTTCTGAGCGAAAGTTGTGTGTTTTGGGGGCTGTGTTTAGTTGAATGAAAATATTTAAGGTGGATAATACATTTAAAAGGAATGTGCTTTTTTTTTTCCAAATATAAATTGGTGTTTTGTCTGATGCAGTGTGAAAAGTTATGAACAATTATGCCGCTTGAAGTTATTTCTAATAGCAAATATCCTGTGAAATATTATAATTATTGTCTTTGAAACTGCTAACTGATTGAACGAAATCTACATTCTGTTGCACATAGAAAATTATGGGTCACATAAAGATTTTGATTTTTGAACTTTTTTCTTCAAACATGACTGACTGGACATTGACTCAGGTTATTTTTATTGTGCAACATAACATCACAATAAGGCATTGACCAGCTTGCGTGGCAGAAGTTTGCTGATTTAATTTCATAATTGGTTGATTTCAAATTGAAGCAGGACAATTTGCCTAACACATGGAAAGAAAGGTTGTTTTTAAAACTGCGTCTAATTGTCTATACTTTAAAGGTATGTGGATTTTTTGCTTTTAACTTTTTTTATTTGGCAATTGGGAATAATTTTACACACTGCACGAGTTCATAATTAAACCTAATGAATTATTTGTATTTACATCTGAATTCTTTATATTTATTATTCAGCTCTGATAGACTCTGAGGAAGTGTCAAACAAGAAATTATATTTATTAAAAATTGAAACATTGTAAACATTAAACAAGGATGGCAACAGGGTGGAAACTGCAGGCAAAAGTTTTGAGATTGAACACGAACAGAAAAGATTCAGGAAGTTATTTACTGTCACCGGAACTATCTCCCAGCCCATCACATTTTAGTACCCTGCCGCCGTATTCCTACGCCCATGAAAATAGTCCCTCAAACATGCCCCAAGGAAGGGATTTCAATGTGGGCTCTCAAGGGTCCATGATTCAGGATGTCTCAGTTGGGAGCATGGCCCCTTTAATCCCTAACAGTCGTCCCTCTAGGGGTCAATGGACAATGCCAAGGAATCAAGGCGTCTTTCAAAACAATCTTACATTTGGTAGGTGGTAGGATACAATTTGTGAACGCTTTGGTTAGTAATTTTAATGGTTAATTATGCATTATATGACATCCTTCTTGAAGAACAAACTTATGTATGTTCATTTGTGTACAATTTCATTATAATTATTGAGCTAGTTCAAGATTTAATGTTTTTAATTTTTTATTTGCTATTTTGTTAAATGTATTTTTCAATGAAAATTAGACAAAGCCAGCTGCATGAACTGTTATGGGATTTCAGCATGTCAGTTGAAGGACTTACTCTGCCAATTGCCAAATTAGCCAATTGTTACAAACAGCAAATTTGGCTAAAGAAATTTACTTTCATCAGCAACTTTTTGTTCATAAAACAGCTAAAATGTGAAGAATTTCTATGTCTTGTGGTTAATTTGGCTAGAGAAAATTTTGAACGAGTGGAAGCCCTGAGTTGGTAATCCTGATTCAGTCCTTCTTTCGTTTCCAGGAGTTGGTGACCTGGAGCACATCCACATAGACGGTTCCCAGCCTAAGACCTATGACTATGCAGACTATGGGCACCAGTATGAGGAACTGCCCAACAGGAACAGCATCGCCAAGAGACCGTACGACAGCCAGATGGACTCGCGCTCTGAACTCTACCCATCCTCCGGGTCTGGGTCTACGTCAGGGTCGGGCAACATGCCCAACAACGTCAGCAACATGAGCGAGAAAAGGTAGGTTGTTTTCTGTAAAGGTGAGAATGCAGAGCTGGTGTTATCTGGTTGTTGAATCAGACGCTGATTAAGTATTACTTGACTTGTGTGGTTGCCATTACAGACTGTGTACTAAAATATTCTTTATAACCATTGCAAGAAAAGTTGGGCCTTGGTTTTTTGGTATTAATAGCTATGCACAGCTGGTGTTATCCTCTTGAATTATCAGACTTCAATTAAATTTTGCTAACTTGTGTTGTTTCCTTTGCAGGTTGTGAACTGAGCATTCTTTACTTCTTAGCTATTTAGAAGATATTAATTTTTGAGGATTTAATGTGCAGAATGATGTCAACTGGAATTTCTTTAAAGCATGAAAATCCATGTTGCAGATAATAAACGTAAATTATTGACAGGATTCAAGAGACGATTAAAGAAATAGTGGTACATTAGATTTGTCTAGGGTGAAATCACTTAATATATAATTGTTCTCAAGCCACGAGTTCAATTCCCATTTGCTGAGCCTGTTTTGCATTGAATCTGTTTATTGGTTTATTGAAGCACACCTTGTTCACTCCAGTATCTTTTGACTTGAGTAATTTTGTACTTGCAAATAGTTTAGAAGCTATTATAAACACCTCCATCCATTATGTAGTAGGATAATTGCTTTTACATCATACAGAGTATATAGGTGGTTTTAAAAGTGTTTAGATTTTGGCATTTGATTTAAAGTGTGTGATTGAAGCGTTCCGCAGTGTTGTACTCGTTGATGGTAGTGTTAGGTGCTTTCACTAAAGATTGTTTGTTTGGTGCATATAAATATCATTGCTTGTGATTCATAGGTTTAGAAAGTTCATTTGTCAGTGATGCAAAAGATTTTTTGAAGGAAATACCATTTTGACTTAAACTTATGGTGACATTTTGATGTTGAATGTTTGTTCTAATGCAAATTCACTTGAAATAATGAATATCTATTTACTTCAAAAAAGATATTATTACTGAAAATGTTTTATAGAAAATTAGTACTTGTTCTACTAAAATAACATAAGTGAAACATTCAATAAAAAAATGTCATTGGGAAATTCTTTTTAATTTGGGGGAAATTTATATATTTTTAGCTTGGTTGGAATTTTTGCTCCAAATAATATACTGCAATATCAGTTTAATATAAGTTGTAAAAGTTTCACTATTTAATTGGTTTCAAAATGTCTTGTTGCATTTTATAAAAGGCAACAGTTTTTACCCAATGCCGAAAATTGAGATGAAAGGAAAATATTTTTTCAGTTAGTGCCCTATCCCTCATACTGATCTTTGCTGTTTGTTTCATTACAGAAAGCGTGTTAATCCTTTATATGATACAAATACCCAATCCATGCCGAGTATATACAGCAAGTCTACAAAGGAAGATTTTAACAGAGCGCTCAACAAACAAATTCGATGCCTGAAATGTGCGCTGATAGTGTTTGTTGTCCTCACTTTTGCGGCTCTAGCAGTCAGCGTGTTTGCAGTCATCAGCCATATGCAGACAAAAGGTTTGTCATTTGTCACTGGCTCTCAATGATAAGATTATTCTGACATGGATTAGACCGTCATCCAGAATCAATGTTAGTGCAAGAAAATGAACCTTGGTTAGATATAGAAAGGATTTGTTGACCTTTACACTTTATACAGTTTCTAAAGTGTGGGTTCAGGGACCAACATAAATCTACACATTCCATGTCTGTTACTAGAATAAAATCTTAATTCATGTCCTTTGAAGGCACAGTTTGGGCGAACTTTGATACATTACATATAACAGAGCATGTTTTCCTTTTTCGGATAACACGAGTCTTCTTTATGATTAAGCATTCTTTAAAGATTTGTAAGATTGCGTTGTTTTTGTACATCAGTATTTCAGGAATTTAAATGTACTATATTTTATTACATTTATATGAAATTGATGTAATACCACATGTCACCAAATGATTGTATCATTCTAGACCAAGCTGATCCTGTCTTGACACCTCAAGTTGCCAAACTCTCAGATAACTACAGCAGACTTGAACAATTGGTAAGGGATTTACACTTTCCTTTTAGTTCATAATTTAAATTAAGTATTCTAACTAATTGGTTTATGGTTTCATTTAGCACCAACACCAATTTCTGCCCTCCCTGTCCTTCTGCTGTGGGATTAAAGTGAATTTTTTGTCCATCTGTTCATCTGTTTATCCGTCTGTAACAGTTTAAGTAAGTACAACATTGTTGCTTATGTCTACTGATTATCCTTAATCCAAGAAGATCCAAACATTTTCGTTTCAGAAAAGCAACACCTCTTTTTACAACACTTGGATATTTACACAGTTGTATCTAATAACTATTCCCAACCGCAAATAGTACCCAACCTTTTGAACTTGACCTTATTTGGACATAATTTAAATTGGTCGACCAGCTCCATGTTTTGACCACCAACCAGGGTCATATGTTTTTATCAGACACAGTGTCCTATTTTATAATCTATTTGACGTTGATTTTATGGTTTTGTTGAGAACAGATTATTATGTTTACATAGTATACACAAACTTGTCTGCTACACATTTAACATTCAAACTTGTCTCCTACACATTTAACATTCAAACTTGTCTCCTACACATTTAACATTCAAACTTGCAGGCATTGTTCCTTATGATATCAAGTTGTGCATCTGTGATTTTCATCCTCCAATGTTTAAAATTACAACAATTATTCCCCTTTTCAATATAAACTATCTATAACATCATTAAGATTAATATACACTATAAGCAGATGATTTACTCTAAAATTACATGGTCCACAAGGGAAAATTTGGTATGTAATATTGTATAGTACGGTTGTCCTCTTCACAATTTTCTCAAAATTGCCCATTGGGTAAAAACTTGCAATGCACTCGGGGTCACTAGGTTGTTTATATTTAAAAAGGGCACAATTTTTGTATATATTTAGTATATTTTTTCGGCATGGTTAGTAAACCAAGCTTTTCACCATACCCGACCTTTGTAAGTGTCCAATAGAATTCAAATAAAATTTCCCGCGGCTAGACACGAATGAATACACTTCATTTATTCCATTGGCTGATTTGAGAATAATCCCACAGAACATTGGAAACATGACCGCATCTTTGTAGTATAGCATGATACGCTGGTTTGCTGCGTGTTCAGCATGAAACAATTTTATCTCTAATGAAAAGTCCTGATTGATAGAATAGTTTTACACTCAACTCTTGACATCAATACAGTTTGAGTGTGCCCCTTTATATTCAGAGGATTGTCAGTGCCAGAGCGTTTGTACTTAAAGGCTATGTTCTCATATTAAGTTATTATAACCATATTGCTGTCTGTGCACTAGTATATTTTAGTTCATAAAAGAATCGTTTTTCAATATCCTGATATTAGTTTTGGCCAAACCATGTTTAATTGTTTTCGAAATGAAACATTAAACATGTAAAAGTATAAAGTTTTAAACAAGCCATCGTTCCAGCAGTGGAATCGCGACCTCACTTCAAAGCATTGCATTCCAAGCCGCAAAGTTTCAGTGTCAGTTCGCGGTCAGTACAGGGATCGTTATATAATATAGACGGTATCGCGTGAACTATGTAAACTGGAATTTTATTTAGACCAGATGTTAAATGAAGATATTCACCAATATAATTATGGTATCTCAATAATAGATTCTTAATGTGTTTTCAACAAAACCATGATAAATATTATTTTTGATTAATTCAACAAAAATTATTTAACCATATTGACCAATGTGTTTTGCATGAGCAAGTTGATTCCTGATACTGTTAATAATCAAATCAAATAGCAATGCCCAACAAACCACTAAACAGGTTTGTCTGAAGAACGCGCGAATAAATATTAAAAATATGTATGGATACTTCGCGTGTGGCCGGTTGACTAACATGTTTTAATTTCACTTCCATTCTTCTTTTTTTTGCATCTATAGATATATGATCAGCAATATGTAATAATGTAAAATAAACCGGGAAAACTATGCGTAACATCCCGTTCTGCGTGAAATACAGCTATCTTTGATTTCATTCATTAAACTCTTTACCTTTCACCAACTCCAACCACAATCAACACCGTAAATCTTTTTTAAAAATATTTATTGTTTAATGATGCCTCTAGGATCAAAACTGGCTAAACCCCTGCTCTGAAACCAATGTACAATTTATTATATAATATTGGATATAGGTCCTCTACATAGTTTATTTATAACCCCAACATCCACTGATGCCAGTAGTAGAAGATTGGTCTGTCAATTATTGTTTCTGTCTGTCCATCTTTACAAGGTTAACCCAAATCTTTGATACTTTCATTAATGATGTCTTTGAACACTATCAACACATCTGCATCACCTGACCTCATTTTGAAATTGATATCGATCTTATTTTAGACTAAGTCTCATTCAGAAAAACTAAATTCTTGGTTAACAGAAACGGACGCCTTTCATTCTCACATGCTAAACTTGCTTAAGTTTTGATACATGCATGGATATTTTCTATGAACACTCTCATCACACCAACATCACCTGACCCCATTTTGACCTTGATATTTACATTCTTTGAAACATATTCAAAGGGCACATGAATCAATACTGACAAGGGTTCCACTGAACACATAGGTGTTAATTAAACCCAGTATCTTGTGTAACCACTATGCACCTGTGGTCAAAATTGCCACACCCTAGGGGTCACATTTCCTACAAATCAACTTCCTACCTATTACTACATGTGGCGTTGTGGACTATTCTTCATCACTATAGTGCCAATTTCTAGTATCTCATGATAAACACAATACTAATAAACAATTATTTTTTTTGCAAATGTTTTTCATGTTCTATCATTACTTAGCTGGCCTCCTTTGAGGGTAAAAACGACACCATGCAGGCACTATCAGATTTGATACAGAAAGTGAACTACATAGAGCGCAACATGACTGCCGACATTTCGGATCTCCGGACCAAGGCCGAGTTGAATTCAGAGAACACACAACAGAACGCCGACCGAATCCTCGGGACTCACGCTAACATCTCGGACGTGATTTCTCAGCTGAATACGACACTTCAGTTACAGCTGCACGCTATCACTAAAATGGAAGGACCTAGGGTATGTGTCATATAACATTATTTTTTTGGTTAAACCAGCCCAATATAATGCCTTTGAAGGAAGAAGGAAATACTGTCTATATCTAAATATACGCTCCTTCTCTAATAACAACAGCACTTTCAGTTGATAGTCAAGATAATAGATTGTCATATTCTGGAACAAAAATTATTGTGTCTATTATGAATTTTTACAATGTCGCATTGAAATATTTGCAAATTTACACCTATCTGTTTGTTAACATGTATCGGTATTTTGCAAGTTAAGGGGGTTAAAATAAACACGCCTTAACTTGATTTGTATCACGCATAGGGCAAGCTTATTAGACGATGATGGAAGACATACTTTAATACTTGATATCCTATTTCAGGGTCCTCAGGGTGTAGCTAACTTTTCACAATGTTTGTATGATGATGTGACGGACGACTCTGTAGCTTCCGATATTAACTCCTCCTATACACCATGGCTGCTGACCAAAACAAAACTTGAGGTATGTATGCAATTTTCTTGCTTAATTTTCGTACACTTTAAAGCATATGGCTGAATGATTTTCAGAACCTGATTGCCATATAATGGGATAACGGGGTTTAATGCATGTGCGTAAAGTGTAAATCCATATTAGCCTGTGCAGCCCACACAGGCTAATCAGGGATGACACTTTCCGCCAAAACTGGATTGAAGAGACTTCCTTTAAACAAAAGAAACAATAATAGCAGAAAGTGCCGTCCATGACTAGCCTGTGATGTTATGTGATGGCACAGGCAAATCTGGGACGACATGTAACACACATGCATTAAGCCCTGTTTTCCCAGAGCAAGGCTCATATTCGTTGTGTTTATTGTACTGTATGATATCAGCAGTTGTTTTGTTGTCTAAGAATATATAATTATAAGGCCCAGAGGATGATACTGAGGATTATTCTCCTAAAATTTAATTTAGTCAAAACGTAAAATATGCTTGTGGAATATGAATATCATAAATTTAAGTCAGATTTCTAGTTTTATTCTCTTCAAGAATTTCAATACTTCAATTGATCTTTATTATCTCTCAATTTCATTGTTTATGAAATCATAGCCTAAAATATATTCGACATGGCATAGAAAAAGTGTTCATTTTTTGTTTGATTGATTCTTCTTTTGGTGTTTCAGTACTTCCAATAATCTCAGTGTTTTTCTCTACTTACAGACGAATATAGTATTATTTGCCACATGCATGGTGGATGGAGGCCTCACAGCTATGTTGGAGGTTAACAAACCTGCCCCAGACCGCGTGCAGTACAGGTGCAGATGCTCCGGCAAAGTGATAGACAAAGCACGACGACTGTGCACCATTCACATATTATCCTGTCCCAGATACAGCTAATTGAGCCTCATTCTGTGACAACTGGGCTTATTTCATGTGTGTTAACCCTTTGCATGCTGGGTAATTTGTCGTCNAAGAGACTTCTTGAAACAAAAAATTCCATGAAAGCGAAAAGTGTCGTCCCTGATTAGCATGTGCTTTCTGCACAGGCTAATCTGGGAAGACACTTGACTCGCATGTATTAAGCCCAGTTTTCCTAGAACAAATCTCAATTGATTTCCAGCTAGGTGTGACAACTGTGCCCAATTCACATTCTGGAGTGATGACTTTACAGCCATGGGCGCGCAGTCAGAGAGAATCTGACATAAGCCTAAAACTAGATTTTTTAATTTCACTGGAAGAACTTCACACAATTTGCACAAGGTCTTCTTGTTGCTCATTTGTTTGTTTTACACAACATGGACTTATTTTTACTATATAATTTTTATGATATTTTACCTAGTTAATCTGCATTATCAATATTAAGTTTTTAAATGATATTTTAGCAATTATCTGAATATATTTACTTTATTGCATTTTTTTATTCTTTTTTTAAACATGTTTTAAAAGAGTTTTTGATCACAAAACATAAGTTCGGTTTTTGTTCAAATTAAAATAGAATTTCATTTGGAGATTATAATTGTACTCTTGTTATATCTGGGCACTTTTTGTCTATTGTTTGTTCAAAGTGTACATACGGTACATACTATAAACACAATGTTGTGAAATGTAACAATGCTGCCATATTACAGTGTATAAATACATATAAGTTTTTATATGTTGAATCAAATCATGTGTTCACAAAATTCATGTTATATAGACAGATATGTGCTATGCACAAATGTCATGAAATGCATTTCAAAGAATATTGTGTACCGGTAACCATGTTACAGTAGAAGTATTCTGCTTATGTGTGATACATGATAATCAATTTATTGCTGGTCCCTAACAATTCCAGGATCAAATAAATCTTATAAATATGCAATTATGAGATCACAGAAAAAAATACTATTTTATTGTAAAAAATAATTTAAAATTACATTCTTGGTTTATCTGTAGTACTTTAAAGAATGATTTGCATATCGTCAGTGTTCATTTAAATGCTATTATTTTCTTCAAAGTTTAGAGTCTTGTCATTGTTTATAGTGATTCTCCCTTTTTACCTTTACCTCATACATCATGGAGGCATTACATTGTAACTGATATTTGATGAACATTTGCATTTGAGGTTTATTTGATTTAAGACTTAACTTAGCCTTGCTGAATAAAGTTTCATGTTGTTCTTGTTGATAATTCAACTAGATGCATAATTCTATAATGTACATGGTAGCATGTCATAATCTTATGACAAGCCGTCATCACACTATGATTTGTAAATATATATTTCATGTTGAATTATATTTTAACATGTGCAATTTAACAATAAAGTTGATGATTGTCTTTTGTGTATTATGACTATACTATACTTTTTTTCTAACAAGGCTCTATTTTCGACAAATTACCAAATATAAATGAGCCTCACTTTGTGAAAAATGGTTTTAATGCATAAGCGTAAAGTATCGTCCCAGATTAGCCTGTGCAGTTCGCAAAGGCTAATCAGGGATTACACTTTCCGCTTTTATGATATTGTTTCGTTTAAAGAAAGTCTCTTCTTAGCAATAATTCAGTTTTTGCTAAAAGTGTTGTCCTTGATAAGCCTGTGTGGACTAAACAGGCTAATTTGAGAGGGTACTTTAGGCTTATGCATTAAACCCCCTTTTCGCAAAGCAAGGCTCATATGACCAGGAATTAAGGGTACCTTCGCATTTCCAAACTGAAAGTAGTAATTATTTCCGGAAGTTAAATTCAGTGCATATCCCGTTTGCGCAATGACGTCATATTAAAACCATAAAATATTATAAACCAGACCATCTGTATCACCACATGTGTATTTGTCATTCTATCAAAACAATTTAAAGAACGTCAAAAATGATGTAAATCGACGAAAAATACTGTATCCGAAAACGACACTTCGATTTTTTCGTATTTTGCACATGAATATCGTTTGACTGCAGAAAATGAAAAACCAGTTAACTAGCAAAAACATAATTAATATATAATTTGGTTAAACTATTGCTTTTCAACATGCTACCGCAGTGCTTTACTTTGCTAATCAATCACTTAAAATATTTCAAGATGGCCGCATATGCACTGTTTCGTTGCCAAGTTGTCAGATTTTCAGATAGTAGCGAAGATTTTCTGCCAGTTTCCGTTTCAGTCCGTGCCATCTGCTATCCAATCAGAAATAAATTTGTGCCTAATTCGGTTGTGCCTGGATTGACCGCAAGTACCCAGATTTCGCAGTTCGTCATCGATATACTTCGTACAGTAAGGCGGCTACTTTATTTGCAACCCAATATTTATTATTATATTGATATTGACTGTCGTTTAAACTTTAACTGTTTTTGTAAACAACTTTGAGCAAAACACGAAACGCGACCGTTTAAACTTGATACCCTTACCAGGAACACAATAAGTTTTGAAGAATGCGGTCCATTTCAGACCTCTTTTACACCGTTTGTCCCATTCTATACATCCAATGTGACATCACTGTGTTCATAAAAGCCACACCTCGCGGACACAACCATGGCTGTGTAATCATCAATATTTATCGTTGCACTACTTTTTTTTCCTTGCTAAAGGCAATGGATGTCGAAATGCTTTGGTTTTGTTTGTGAATATGAGGCAGGCTCTAGGAAAACGGGGCTTAAAGCATGTGAGTAGTGTTGACTTAGATAAGCCTGTTAAGTTCGCACATGCTTATTAGAGACGACACTTTCTGCCTTAACTGGATTTTGGCTACGATGAAACTTCATTTAAATGAATAATACCATTAAAGCAGAAAGTGCATTTAACCTCATTTTCCCAGAGTACATATTCCCAGAGCTCATATGTATTCACAAAGGCCTTTGCAAAAACAAGTGGCAGGAAACAGCAGACTTGAGCTGTCTAGAAAATGCAATGCAATTAATAAAGCTTAAATGATTGTTTGAAGTCTCTGTTGGTAATATGTGATCTTAAATTTATGGATGTACTAAGATTTGGACACTCGATAACGCTATAAGAGGGCTGACCAGTTATCGCGGTTGTTGGTACATGCACTTTTCATGTAGGAAACCCAGGTTAAATCCCCGTTCATTGCAGCATGTGAGTTTGGTAAACATACGGGACTGGTGGGGTTTCCAGTTTCCCCCCATGGCACAAGACCACGACACATTTTTAATCTTTAAGTAAAAAACACAGCTGGAAATTGTAGCTTTAATTCAAAATGTGTCCCAACTTTTGTGAGTTAATTAGATAGGAGTGCTGGGACACACTACAGGTCGTCACAAAATGCAGCCCCAGGTGCGTAAGGATCTCAAACGTTTAAATACACGCACGCATCACTACAAAAGGGTTTTACTGCATCGTCTATTTACAGATATGGAAAAATTGGTACGAACGAACAAGAAAACACATTCACAGTTAAAATTTTATACCATATATAGAGTACCTATGATACATTCCCACACTATAGCATACACTATTATCTTACAATTATGGAGAATGAAATGCACGTAACAATGAGTGACAACCATTTTATACATATAAGAAGCACATGTATGTAAGATTATATGAAGTTACAATTTGCATTCTCACCATTTTACCATATACATTTTTCAGTTGTTTTTCTGTGTTTAATATCAAATGCTTTTTTTTCTTTTTTTTTTACTGCACCAGTATGAACGTTCAGTCCTAACTGTATAATACATTTAATTGACAGGTGGTCTTAGCAACTTAACCTGGGCAACTACTGGCATCACAATAATATTGCAAACACACCTTAATTTGTATTAGATATATGTTTTGCTGCAGGTAGTAAAAATGTTACCTTTTGTAGGCTGATTAAACAATAAATGCACGAAAAAAAAAAATGATGACAAGTGTAATAAATGAGAACAATACTCAAAAAGCTGTATAAGCTTTAAATCTATACTTAAACAAAAATCTTAACAATTATTAAGTACGGTAAATAATGGACAAGTCCAAACAACTGTGATTTATAAGAGACACAACAGTTTGAATTAACACCAAGGTTACTGCCATAAGTTTCTACAACACACTTTTATAGAATTCAGGGGCACACATTTTAACTGCAAAAAAAAACATCAATTTGAAGGTGTTTTAAATAACGTAAAAGGGGGAATAAATAAATAGAAATAAAATTTGAACAAGCTAAGCACTACACATTACACTGTAACAACATCAAAAGGTTGTTCACATCAGCTATGGTACTAAGGCACATATCATAGAGAGTGCAAAAACGTCTGTATCTGAGATAGAAAAAATCTGCAGACACTTTAGTTTCACCTGCATCTCTCAAAATACAGATACACAATTCCTTTACATTTGATATGTACCATTTTAAATTGCATCAACTTCACCTCATTCAAAATATTCTGTTACTGAAATCAATTCTCATAGCTTAAACACAAACAATGTACTTGTTCATTAGATTTGTTCAGAACTCCAATGGATGAAACCCACAAAGCAATATCAAAACAATTGTGTAACTTGTACATATCAAAATCATTAAGTATATCATTTCCAAAAACTATTTTAGTTAAACAAAAAAAAAAAGGTAAATTATCACAATATTTGCCAGCACCTTTTTTCATTACTGGCATCTCAAAATAACATGTACTTACCAGAATCAGAAGATTTCGTGAAATCACATGAAACATTAATTTAAACACCATCCCCGGATATAAGGTGATCAAATGAAGCTTCATGTGAAAGCTTACAATGCTTAATAAAACAGCATATAAATCACAACACAAATTCCAGTCTTAAAAATATAAACACTTATTTCAACGCAAGATTTCTGTTTCAACCTTAGTCCTACAAAAACGAACAACATCAATGTTCCTGGCTTGGTTGAAAATAACAAACTATTTTTCCCCAAAAATATTTGTTTTAACAATTGAATAATTGCCTGTAAACACTGAATTTATATTCTTCTTAAAAGGTTGAAGACCAAAAAAAAAGGAAAAATTTTAGCACAAAGGTCAGCATTAGCATCACAATGATAAAAATGGTATACAATCTGTTGTCTAAATATGTCATCATAAGATAAAAACAAAATTGTAGTAAATGTACAATAAATATAGAATTAACTGCATACAAATGGAAGACAGATAATGTTAAACCAAAACCAACAAGAAATGATAATATAAATAGAATATCAAAGAGTTTTGGCAACAAGTGGTTAAAAAACACACAATCTTATCAATCATTAAGTACAAATAGTAAATAACAATCAACATCAGAAATTAATATTACGAAAGGGCTAGACAATTAGGCCTTTTTCATTAAAATTGTTTTTATACAAACAAATGCAAGATGGTTAAGTGACAACTGAAACATAAAACAGCAACAAAACTAACCAATACGAACTTTACAGGATGTAAGAAAAATAAAGTTACATATAATGAATAATAAAAGAGCATTACACATTGTTCGGTTTAAAACACATACAAACCACGTCCAATATAACGTTAATTGAATAGAGCTGTTAACTTACACTAGACTATGATAATGGAGTGTCTATACAAATCTGTAAATCTGTGAAATAATTATTTAATAATACAATTTTAAGATACTAAGTAAATCAACTCCTTTTTGATGTTTCAGAAGACATCATTTCACATTCTTCCCACATATTTCTCACCAAGATGTTTGCGAAAGTTGTGAAAGCTTGCTTCTGTAGCAACAGTTGCCTGGCCAAAGAAAC
This sequence comes from Dreissena rostriformis, assembly GCA_007657795.1. Classification (NCBI taxonomy): domain Eukaryota; kingdom Metazoa; phylum Mollusca; class Bivalvia; order Myida; family Dreissenidae; genus Dreissena; species Dreissena rostriformis. Next base: position 27,676 of record VMBQ01001385.1, read on the forward strand.
CATGACGATGACGAAAGATGAGTTCTATAGACCAGGATGTTCATCAGGCTTTGTGCTGAAATGCAAACAGTATAAACTAATGACTGTTTTGACAGAAAGAAAATTATTGCAATACATGTATTTTATTTGTACTTCACTTACTTCACCTACAACACTTTTTATCAAAATGTGAATGTTTTAAACAAAATGTTCATGTTATAATATAAAAAGCAGAGTCTAGAGTACCTAAAGGCTTTGGATGTAAAAGAGCTTAACTGAATGGGTTTAAATCAACATACTTCAAGCAAATTATCAAAATTAAGATGCACTGTTCCATATCAGTTTTCATATAGCCCAAGTTAATGTACATCAACAATAAATTTATGTCTCGATACCTTTGCATCGTAATGTTTATGAACATTTGTATAAGCATTCACAAGGCTTATATCAAGAAATTAACAATGGCTAAAATTACCACAAGAAAATTATGTTTGGCTAAAAATAAATCTTAATACAACCTTAAAATAACCTAAAATATATCCAAAACAAGTGCATAATGCCCGCGAAATATTAACTTAAAAGTATGATCCTGGATTTTCAAAGTTGAGGAAAACTAAAAGTTTTATTTTCTTAATGTTTTCTATTTATATATGAATTTTCAATACAATAAATTGTATACTTATAATTATGCTTTGCACAAGAAAATACAACAAAGGGCAAATACTCCAAAGATACACGTATACTCCGCACCTCTTCTC
>VMBQ01001385.1:29110-40126 GCA_007657795.1 Dreissena rostriformis
GCATTCCCCAGCTTTTTGACCATTTTTCAAGTGAATGTAAGTCCTTTTGTAAGTTGATATGATCTTCAAAGGAGTTTATTGGTCGATACAAAAGACAATCGTCGGCGAAGAGACGTACTTGTGATGTTACACTTTTTGGGAGGTCATTGATGTGGCATAAAAATAGAAGAGGACCGAGCACTGTACCCTGGGGCACTCCTGAGTCTACTGTGCATGTAGAAGAGGATTCACCTAGTTACATTGTTGATTCTGGTAGAAGGATTACTCCTGTGACACCAGCTCTAGGTTTTTGGCACTGTGGCGGATGCTTTGCCCTGTCACGACGGTGGATTTATAATCATACTTTATCTCTTGATCCATCCAGAACTTATCTAGTCTCAGTTCAAATGTTTTGACATTTTTTGAGTCTATAACACTAGGTGGTAAGCTATTCCATAGATCAACAGTTCTGTAGGTGAATGAGTGTTTCTTTAAATTGTAGTTTGGTTTAAATTTATATAGCTTTTGCTTATGCCCTCTAGTTATTTGGTCAGCCACTACTTCACTATGTAACGTAAACATATTTCGGCGGTTGTAATAATATTTCTCATTCATGATCTTATATGTCTCTATCATGTCTCCACGAATACGTCTATACGACAGGCTTGGCAGTTTCAGATTTCTCAGTCTTTCTTCGTAAGGTAACTCGTGTAATCCAGGGACCAGTTTTGTAGCACGACGCTGGACATTCTCTATCAGGTCTATATGCTTCTTCAAATGTGGTGCCCACACTTGATTGGCGCACTCGAGGTGTGGCCTAACTAAACTTTTATATAATGTCACAAATGTTTCTCTATCAAGATATTCAAAAGATCAGCGTATGACCTCCAGTACTGAGTTAGCTTCTTTTTTCTTCTTTTTTTTGACTTTTTACACTTTTATTTACAAGGTTTACAATAAACAAGAACATATTAATACATATTACATACACAAACATAACTTTCTTTGCAAAATCAATTTCAGTTGGTTTACATTATGCTTATTAACATTAGTACATTAACAGGGAAGAGTGGTTATGTATTTAAGGTTAAAGATCACGTTGACATAGCTCCGAAAGCAAAGCAATATAAATAATCGTATTAAAGTGTATTCACATTATAACGCATATTGTCTTGGAATAATACAACCAAAAAACACAAACAAGCAACAGAAATTATGTGAAAAGTACATGAAAACACTATGGTAAAGCAATAATGATGCATATTGAAGTAAGATATATGTCAAAATGTATAGGGACAAGTTACATCAAACCAATACATCATTGCGTAAGCCCTATGTGGTAGCATAGGGAACTGCGATGTATACAATGTTACAATTTAAAAGATTTAGACAAAAATCCTATAACCGACTTACGGCAGCATTCAAAGCAAAAGCGAAAAAGAATAGTGTCTATCGGTTAGGGCGGAGTTCCTGTTTTGGGATTAAACAAAAAAAACAACAAAAAACTATAAATATGCACTATAGGTTGATGAGGCATTATGCGTTAATTATTCATCAGTTCTTTTAGAAGGACTATGAACTTAGATAATAACTGGTGCTTGGTATCACTTTTTTGTAATGTATTTCCAATATTAGTAGACCGTCCAGGAGGATGCTGGACATATTTACTTGACGTGTTCGTCTTTCACTTTTCATATACGCTTTGTAGATTGTGAAAACATATTTCACTTAAAATTATATTTATATCATTATATGCTGCGTATTGTGTTTTGTAACCTATAGTTATGTTGTGTATATTATTCATAGGTTTGTTCAGTCCTATACCCTTAAATATGTGATTAATATACGTCCAGAATTGGGTGGTAAACGGGCATTCTAAGAAAAAGTGTTCGAATGTTTCTACTTCCTGGCAAAATTAGCAGCATGGGGAGTTATATATGTGCCATTTAAAAAGATTTTCATTCGTGGGGATTATTCGGTTTAAAATTTTGTATTTCAGTTGTCGAACTTTCGTATTCACAATTATTTCGTGTATAGTAAAATATAGTGAGTGCCAGTTTATTTTTTGGTTTAACCTTGTTTCCCAAAACTTGTGCAGGTAAGGTGAGGTGAAGTGTTTTGTTATAAGTACAGACCTTATGTCTTTGTTGCTTAGAGTCTTCACGTCAAGGTTTTTGCCGTAAGGTATGTAGTTTTAATTTTTACGTTTGAGTTAATAGATTCATCTGATTTGAGTATTTCCTTCCATTGTGTAGGTATAGCTAATTTAATGGTTTGTTATAATGTCATTTATGTATAATATCCCGGATTCGATCCAGTTAGCGAATAGTAAACATTTTCCTTTGTATTTAATGAATCTGTTACCCCACAGCATTTCAGATCTTATATCAAGAAAGGTTTTGGGTTTCAATTTGGGTTTAATATTGTTTAGTTCAATGTAGTTATTTATAAGATCTGTGTTAAAAGGTGGAATTGTTTTATGATAACTCTGTAATGATATAAACAAATCTAAATTCATTTTACAGATTAAAATGTATTTTCCGAATTGGTTTAAAAATAATTTTGGAATAACTTTCCACTTGGCCTCATCGTTTTGACATAAACGTTTAATCCACTTAATTTTTAAACATTTGGAGTAAGTTTCAAAATCAGGCATTTCTATACCGCCTTCTTGCTTGTTGCCAATCAATATTGATCGCTTTATCTTTTCAGGTTTGTTATTCCATAAAAACCTAAACAGCATTGAGTTGATTTCGTTTAGCCCTTTTTTAGAGATACATATGTTTTGTACTAAATATGCTAACTTTGGTAACAATAAAGATTTGATAACCGTTACTTTTCCGAAGATAGTTAAATTTCGTTTGTTAAATTCATTTATTAAGGTTTGACAACCAGATATTTTATTTTCCCAGTTGAAGAGTTTGCATTCGTCATGGTTTGTTCCAAAAACAGTTCCGAGAGCCTTAACAGTCGGTGTGAATGTTACATCATGTATGTTGGTGATTGAGTTGCATTTAGATTTACCGATTAATATGCCATCTGTGTTTTTTTTTTGTTAAGTTTTAAACCTGACATATTTCCAAATGTATCGACTATTTTTAGTACTTTGGGAATTTCATGAACATCTTTAAGGAATATAGTTGTGTCGTCGGCTAGTTGTGTTAATTTTATTTGTTTATGTTCCTGTGTAATGTGTATACCTTGGACATCGTCACTTGATCTAATGTTATGTACTAAGTTAGCCTTGTTCACTTTCTCTAGTATATGTTCTTCAAAAAACAGTTTATTATCGATTATAACCCCAATGTCCTTTTCTAATTTAGATTTTTCCATAGGTTCTGTTCCAGTTTTTAAAGTATATTTGAAGTTTCTAGTGCTTTCTTTTGTGCTAATTGTCATACATTTACATTTCTGAGTGTGGAACTTCAATAACCATTTTTCAGACCAGTCTTGCATACAATGAATGTCCTCCTATAATTTCAAACACTCGATTTTCGTGTCGTCAGCATACAGGTATATGTCACTATTGTTTTTCAAGCTCTTGGGCAGGTCATTTATGTACAAAACAAAAAAATATGGGGCCTAGAACAGACCCTTGTGGAATGCCGCTAGTTACGTCCTTCAAAGAAGAAGATTCATTATTGACTGTCACATGCTGTTTTCTGTTGTTTAAAAACGCCTTAATCCAGTTTATGTAGGTTTGGCCGAATCCGTACATACTGAGCTTGTTTGTAAGTAGACGATGACTCACAGTATCGAACGCCTTCATAAAGTCACAATAGGCAACACCAATCTCATTCCCTGCATCTAAACTGTCAGTCCACTTATCAATTACCTCAAGTAGCTGCAACACTGTGGAACGTTGAGGAATAAATCCAAATTGTTTTCACTGAACAAGTTATTAATTTTCGTGTGTTTAATCATGGCCTCTCTAACAATGTTTTCCAATACTTTGCACACAATGCACGTTAAACTTACTGGTCTATAGTTGCCTGCTACCTTCTTGTCTCCTTTCTTATGTAAAGCTGTGATTTTCGCAAACTTCCATTCTTCTGGTACTTTTGCATTTATAATTGAGTTTTCAAATATAATTGCTAATGGTTTACATAAAGCTGAACTAAGTTCTTTCATTACGCGTGGACCGATATTATCGGGACCGGGGGATTTGTCAATTTTCAGCATATCTAATTTCTTTTTCACAATTTCAGGAGTTATATTTATAGTGTTCGCAAAATCAGTGTGCTCAACATATTTCTGTTCAAAATCTGACAATGGGCTGTTACTATCATTAGTAAATACCGAAGTAAAAAAGTCCCCAAGAATTTCAGCTTTTTCATAACCACTACCCGGAACCTCTGACTTATCTTCACTTGTATACAGGTATGGGATTGATGATTTTGTCTTTGCTCGAGATTTGACATACGTCTAAAATTTCTAAGGATTTTCTTTTACCTTTCCAATGATTTTTCTTTCATGATTTTTAACAGCTTGACGTGTCAACCGACGCGCTTGATTTCTCACTCTATTATATTCTTGCTGGTCCTTTCCATTTCCAGTTTGCTTGTACTTGTGCCAAAGTCTTTCCTTCCTTTTCATCTTTGCTTTTAACTTATTGTCTATATAGAATGTGTTGTTCCTTTTATTCCTCCTATTATCTTTTACCTGAACTTTTGGAATACATGTTTCCATAGCTGCCTGTAATTACATTCTAAACATACTCCATTGTGTTTCAACTTGCTTATTTCCTAGAATATTTTGCCAATCAATATCAAGTATCTCTTCCATGGTTCTAAAGTCTGATTTATCATACTTAAATCTTGATTTTACGTAATCTGACTGTGTATATGCTTCAAAATTAAATTTTACCAGTGAATGGTCACTCTTTCCCAACGGAGAATTGGTAGGTGTCTGGTCCAATCTTGGCGTCCCAGTCACCTTGTACAATGAGGATGTATTTCTTAGGGACATTGCCTATGATGCGCTCTAATTCTTCATAGAACTGTTCAATCTCCTCGTCTTCGTAGTCAACTGTTGGTGTGTTAACCTGGATGAAGGTGATGTTGTGGGGTCTCGCTGAGATACGGGGGGAATTGAGTATGTTGGTGCACCTGATGACGCTGATGACTACCTCCTTTCGTACGATGAAAGCAACCCCGTGGCGATGTATATAATCCTCACCGCTGAAGAATATCGTGTGTTCTCGTTCTGTTGATGTTTCTCCGAAGTCTGGCCACCTGAGCTCGGCTATTCCGATGATGTCCCAGTGGTAGCGCTGCAGCTCGTGCGTCAGTTTATGGACCTTGCCGCACGCATAGGGTGTTCTTACATTCCGTGTTTCTATTGGTGTTCCCTTCGTCGCCAACCAGATCAACGGATAAGCTCCATTAGCTAACTTGTCGCATCCACCCTGGAGACTGGCAGCGGAGTGAGCGGTCGTTGCTATCCCGAGCCCCGACCGATCCGGGTTGGTTTTCCGCTACCTGCTACCACCACACTTAACTTAATCTAAGCTATCCATAACCACATATCGCATCAGCCCTCATATCAGCCTTCACCCCATCGCTCTCAATATACATTACATTAACATGTATCTTAAAGTTTACCGCAAAACACATAACCATTACCACATAACCATAACCATACTGTTAGCATCATCTCTCACACCTTTCACCACAATCACTCTTCATCGTTTGCATTCAGCATCATCCCACACCTTTGTACTGCCTTTGTTTAAACTGACCAGCATCCGCATTGGCATTAATGAATGATTAACAATAATCTTACAGTTCCTATCATGCGAATTAGTTTACACTAACTTAATTATTCATTTGGTCGTTTGTGGTATTTGGATGGGAATTAATACCTTCTTGACCAATGAAAACAATGTTTACATTAGCCAACCGGCGGGGATGAAAACGAAAACAAATCTGACAAGAACCTCGATGAAATGGTTTACGAGCATTTAAATGGTTATTTCTGGCAATATGGAAAATGATTCATTAAACGAGGTTTGTCAAGCAGTTTATATTTTCACTGAATCGTTTAAATGTTTTACTTTATTTACAAAATAATAACTAATGCGCAGCTTTTTGCAGGTCGAATCTTGTAAACATTGCAAGGGGAATAACTTGTGAAGAATTGTCCCATGAGTGATTTAAATTTGATAGCACGAATCTGGATGTGTTATGCTATGCATTATAAACGTTTGTGCAGCACATGCTTTATCAAGTATGTTGCCCCATAATGTGATTGAGTATTGACTCTTATTTTCACAAATTGTGGGTTGACAATTACTATGGGATAGCCTGTTTCAAATTCTAACATATTGCCATTATTGGAACACTTCATAATATGATTACCTGTAGACTGTTAATAAGAAATGAAATAACAATTTAATGATTAATATTTTACAATTAAAAAAACACAATATGTCCCAGTATGAACTTGGTCATGTCAGGGGTCGGGAGAGGTTGTGTTGCGGCCTGGTTTGCTCAGGTCAGGGGAGTCTACTTCTACTTGTTACTCCCGAGCAATCAATCCTGACTATGATTGGGAGGCGCTGTCAAGAAAAATGTGTTAAAATTAAAATATTAGTGCAGATTAACAGATAAAAGTTCAAAGATAAAAGTGTGCAAGATTAAAAACATAGTAGGGTGGCTAAACCATAACTGTCACCAGCCTATCTTTGAAGATATCTAGGCTGGGACTGAACTTGACCTGGTATGGGAGACTTTTCCAAAGTCTTAGGGTTCTCGGGAAAAAGGAGTTTAGGTGGTACTGTGTACGGGAATGGGGGATCAGGAAGTTCAAGTTATGGATAGGGGTGAGGTGTTCATGGTCAACGTTAACAAGGTTGTACTGAATTTTATAGAGGAGGATGAGGGAGGTTTGGAGTCTGCGGCTTTCTAGGGTGGCCAACCAAGCTCATTTAGCATATGAGTAACGCTACTCTGGAAGCTATAGTTGCTACAAACATATCTAGCCGCAGCTCTGTGGACACTTTCTATGTTGTTAGTAAGACTTTTCTGCCAAGGGTGCCAAATTACAGAGCAGTATTCTAATTGGGGTCTAACATATGTGAAGTAGGCTGTGGTTTTGATTTTCTTATTTTGAGTTTTGATGTTTCTCTGTATAAATCTTAGGGAATTTTTTGCCTTGGAGGTTGTGTTATTTATGTGATGTGTCCAGTTTAGGTCTTTTGAGATGGTTACTCCAAGGTACTTCGCAGTATCGGCAGATTTTAGGGTTTTATCATGTAGGATGTATTGGAAGATAGTGGGGTTCTTTTTGCGTGTGATCCTTAGTACCTCACATTATCCGGGTTGAACTCCATAGCCCAGCCCGCTCCCAGCCTTTAATTCTCAGTAAGTCTTCTTGTAGTCAGTTTGGTCATTGATGTATACCAGAAACTGGCAGGGTCCAACAACAGAACCCTGAGGGACTCCGGATAACAGGGGAAAATTGTCAGAGATTTGACCTTCAACCGCAACCTTTGGCTACGGTTGCTCAGGAATGACCTAATCCATGAGGAGACATGGCAGTCAACCCCCATGTTATTTAACTTTTGTATTAACTTGTGATGGTCGACTTTGTCGAAGGCCTTTGAGAAATCCATCACAATGACGTCAGTCTGTTGTCCACTGTCTAGGCTGTCAAGGGAGCACTCGACTTGTGATAGCAAGGACGCTGCAAGGTGTCCCGGGTTCAAGTCCCGGACTTGTCGCACAATTTTCTCGCACTGTTACATTTGGAGCCCAATGAGGGACCGTGATGTAACCTGGGTATGCTCCCAGAGGCCCATTGGAAATTTTATTTATAACACCATGAATCCCTGTATTGGAGGAAAAATAAATATTGGAGTGGGAGTGTATGTCACGGTATGAACTTGGTCACATCAGGGGAGAGGTTGTGTGGAAGCCTGGTTAGCTCAGTTGAGAGTGCACTCGCTTGAAAGCAAGGTGTCCCATGTTCGAGTCCCAGACCAGTGCTTTCCACAGGCTATTTAAATGTCCCTCACTGGGGCGTTTGAATTTTGAAATCAGAGTCCGTGGGGCATCTGAAATTTTCTGATCTGTGTATCTTGGCAGTAACTGCAGCTAGCCATTCTTAAGATCAAAGCGATATCAACTTCGCCGAAAAATTTTGAAATCCGATTTACAATCCTTCGTCACTTTACTCAACTAAAGGCGGAGCGTTGTTGAATTGGAAAATCAATGTTGGCCAATGAGAGCGCACGCTATGTATGAGTCACAGCTCTTGTAGGCAGCCAATACCTGCAGTTAAATCATGCAGACAACCTGGACCTACATGTAATTGCCACAGAAATCTTGGCCAGTTACTAAGTAGACTGATGATGGCCACGGGCTGTAATCCTCGTGGAAATCTTGCATTTCAAGCATAATACTCTCAAAACATTAATGCGACTCAAAAAGTTTTTAAACAAATTATCGTTGAATTGATTATGCAACTGTTAATGTTTTGTTGAAATCTTAAATGAGCATAATTAAATTTGTAATCCGAAACCCACTCCCAAATGTTGATGTAAACGTGTTTGTAATCCGAATCACACTTCCGCATAAAAAAAACACGCAACATTAACATATTCTTGCTTCAATTAAGCAGTGTCAATTTATTTTGTTTTGATCCTTTGTCTCAATAAAAAGGGTGGGAAAATTACATAAAGAATATTTGTTCGATTCGGTGGATTATCGATTTTAATTCACGAGTGATCATAGAAATTAATATTTTCACGAGTGGCGCAGCCACGAGTGAAAATATATATTTTCTATGATCACGATAATTTTCACTGATAATTTTCATTGTTTGAAACAGTTAAATTGTCAGTTTTAATTCACTGATATTTCTCTATAAACCACTGGAAAGCATTAAATAAAATTACAAAATTTATCTTTATCAATGACTTTATAGCTGTCTTTTTTTTCTTGAAGAGTCATAGCGCACCAAATGACGTCATTTGACTCTAAAAATGTAACCAAAAAATAAATATTGAGGGGTAAGCCCTACCTTACCCACCCCATCGGCACCGGGGCGTCCGAAAAACATCCTAAGTGAAGCACTGTCCAGGACTAGTTGCACAATTTTCTCGTCCTGTGCCATTTGGCGCCCAAGGGGGGATCCGGACATAACCTCTCAGAGGCCCATGGAAAATTATATAACATTCTGAATCCCTGTATTTTAGGACAAATACATATTCCAGTGGGGGTGTATGTCACGGTCTGAACTTGGTCACGTTAGGTGAGAGATTGTGTGGCGCTGTGGCCTGGTTAGCTAAGTTGGGAGAGCACTTGCCCTGATAGCAAGGTGTCCCGGGTTTGAGTCCTGGAATGGTTGCACAATTTCACGTGGTTTTAATTGACAGCGGAGGTCACTTGTTTATATTTTTGGTGTATGGCTAAATTTTGGAGGTCTTGTGGACTTCCCTGGGTAAAATCTTTGAGATAGGAAATCCTGGACGTAATAAAAAAACGAATATAAGACCATACAGCGCTTTGTGCAAGTCATCCAAAATTCTGATTTCAGCAACTTCTTTTGTCCAGGTAGTTGGTGATATGCTTCTATTTTAGATTAAAATGTACAATTAAATGGTTTAACATTATCTTGGAGTTGGGCACACTGCAAAGTAATGAAACAAAGTTAGAGTTAAAGGTTATGCGCCGTACCGGTAACTCTTCATTCTGTTTATTTTTAATGTGTTTGTACACATAGTCCCTTTAACTAATTTAAAAAAAGAAGATCTTTGTTCATGTGCAGACAAATCAACTTGCACATACATCTGAAATTTCTATTTGAAAGGTGTGAAAAGTATCTGTTAGATATACAGTGTTTTGCCGTGGTTTTGGACTTTAGGGTACAATTAAGGGCCCTTCCTGCCTTTAAAAAGTGGGGTCAAATTATAAAAATGTGTGGACAAAAACAAAATAAGTGTTTCCTTAACTTATAAAATCAGTCTTTACCAATGGTCCTCAATGCTTGATTTCTACATGTTATAATTTTATAGTCACACACTCATTTAAACTTTTAACTTTTTAAGCTGTTATAAAACAATCTTCAACATATTTAGAAAAGTTTCTGTTACAAGAGCTGTTGGCATAAAGTCATGTCAACAGCAAAACACTGGATGTAGATTCATATTTTTTTTGGTATCCGGAGAGGCGCCCCCCGGAGAACTGCCCCCCGGAGAACTGCCCCCCGGAGAAGTGCCCCCTTATTTTTAAGGTGGCGGAGAGGTGCCCCCCATCAAATCTGTAGGGGCGGAGAACTGCCCCCCCTGTCAGAATTAAGTAGGCGGATATCTGCCCCCCATCAAATCTGTAGGGGCGGAGAACTGCCCCCCGGTGTCGACTTCAATAAGCATAAAACGTCGGGCATCAGCAATCAATTACTTATGGCGATTACGGAGACATATTAGTTATTAGTTACGTAGTGAAAACAATACTTACGGGTAATTTTAAGTTATCGCCGTACACATTTTATCCGGTAACAATTTAATTTCAGTACAAGTATATTAAATTTTCCATTTATCGAACTGAATAGCACAAATTGTCTAGAGCCATGTGATTATATTATTTAAGGCCCTTTGTACGCATCTGCACCATTCACTATACATGAATGCAATGTAAAAGTCGTGTTTTAATAAGAGCGCGAAACATAGTCGAGTTCCACACAGGAAAAGCGTGGGTGTTAATACTGACCATGTGTCGCAACTAAATATAGACGTGCAACTCAGTACATGTAGTACTTATGGAGGAAAAATTACATTGGAATTAATTTACATTATAAAGATAGTATTGACCCATGGAAAAAAACACGGTTAAAATGGTTATAGTGATATTCGACAGTCTATGTTGTATTTTATACATTTTACAGCAACAGTTTGCATTTTGAGCAGATTATGTCGACATGCCAAACAAACAAAATCGGTAACAGTTTGCTTTAATTAGCAGCTAATTAGGCAGGCAGAGATCTTGTTACCTTTAACGATAAGCACCGCGATCTTTTAATCTTTTAATTGGTAGA
>VMBQ01001385.1:42560-119440 GCA_007657795.1 Dreissena rostriformis
CCCTCAGCAGCCCCTGCTACTCACCACTGTGTTTCCCATCTGCCCCCATCTGCTCCTCTGGCCCTCCTATATTCCCCTCAGCAGCCCCTACTACTCACCATCTGCCCCATCTGCTCCTCCTATATTCCCCTCAGCAGCCCCTTCTACTTACCACTGTATTTCCCATCTGCCCCCATCTGCTCCTCTGACCCTTCTATATTCCCCTCAGCAGACCCTGCCACTCACGACTGTGTTTCCCATCTGTCCCTCTGGCCCTCCTATATTCCCCTCAGCAGCCCCTGCTACTCACCACTGTTTTTACCATCTGCTCCTCTGACCCTCCTTTATTCCCCTCAGCAGCCCCTGCTACTCACCACTGTGTTTCCCATCTGCCCCCATCTGCTCCTCTGGCCCTCCTATATTCCCCTCAGCAGCCCCTGGTGCCTCTTGGGTGGTCCTCTCCTCCTCTGAAGGGCCCCGGCTCACATCGTGCGCCGTGTTATCGGAGCTGGCCATCTGCTTTTCTAACTTGTTGTCTGCAGTGCTGTTAGCGACTGCAGTGTTTCCACCACTTGCCTCATTAGCAGTGGTTTCGCCAACTATTTCATTGGCTTCTTTTTCACCAGCTACCACATTGGCACTGGTTTTACCAACTGTTGTGTTGGCTTCGTTAGCCTCCGAATCCTTTGGACGGCTCTTAGATTCATCAGAATCTTTGTTAATCTCCTCCTCTTCAACCTTTCCTTTTTCCTTTTCTACATTGTCATTCTTCGCTTGCTCATCATTTTGAGGTTTTTCTGGAGACACAAATTCCTTCTCAATCCTTCTAGGTTGGCCTTGAGAAGTCCCCTCTGTTTTGGCGCCCTTAGAGCTTGTTGGGCTTACTGCTTTCAAAACAGGACTCGCAGATTTTCCTAATATATTGTTCTCTGGACTAGTAGCTGGCGTTGGCGTCTTCATTTCTGCAGCCCAGTCGACCACCTTGACATGTCCCTCTGGAGTCTTCATCATCTCCGGCGACAGCGGCGACGTGGGTGTAAACACCGGAGCGTCCGGATTAAGGTTCTTTGCAGCCATATTCAGCCTCAGGGCATCATCAGGCGATAAGGAATGGTGTGGACTTTTTGTTCCCTTGTTGCTAGCACTATCACTGGACTCCTGAGTACCAATGAACTCCTCTGTTTCACAGTCCTCCCATTCGTCTGTGTCTCCCTGACTCACTTGGCTTTTCCTTATTGGCCCCCGCCTGCTACCATGGAGACCGTCAATGTCCTCGAACTGGCCCTCCTCAATAAACTCGCCGTGCTCCTGACTGTCGTGGTAATGGTCATCCTGTGGATCAGTGAGGATCTCCTCAATATGTGCGTCGGCGCTGTCAGGCTCAGTGCTGGTCAGTGGAATGTCTTCAAAGTCTTCGTCCCACCAGAGCTCATCCTTGTCCCCCGGAGTGGTCGGGTTACCGGCCATTGAGTGCGGCCGCTGACCCGGTTTGCGGGTCGTGATGATGGGCGTCTCGGAATCAGAGTACTCCACCTCGACCGAGGAATCCTTATTCTTGCCCGGAGAGTTATCTATTTTGATCACCAGCAGGTCGTTGTTATTTTCGACTCTACGACCCTCGTCTGAGTTGGCCCTGGCCCGTTCTTTTCCTCTGGCACGTCCACGACCTCTGCCCCTTCCTCGGCCACGTCCTCTACCCACCCCTGGGACCTTGTCCTTGTCATCTTTGTCAACCCCTGAAATAACAAGTTTAAAACTTCATACCCCATAGAAAAAAGCACACACATTTATCATTGGAAAATTGCAAATTTGTTTGCAGTTTGAAGTGTACTGGTAATATTTCAACAGGGCTGGATCAGATTCTCGGAATATATATCAGGGGTTTGTAACATGTTCCTGCTCTAAAGCAATCACACAACAATGTGGGCTGGCTTGTTCAAACTGCTTATTCCCAGGAGGTTTTGCTGTCCACAGTTCAATTCTTACTGAAGCCTTAAGACTAAAACCGCAACAGGAAATAAATTGGTTGAGAACGATTCCTGACTTATTACATCTATTTCAAATTAAAGTTATTTTCTTGGTATTGATTCTTACTATTACATATGCATATGGTATATAATTTAAAAAGTTGTATTATTTTCTTATTACAAGAATGCTAAACTGCTTCACTGCCTATCCCACCTAAAAGCAAAAGCTTTTTTATAACTTCTAATTAGCAATGAATGTTGAAGTTAATTTTCTATAAGACAATGGTAAAAACAAAAAAAGATTCAAGCTTCTTTCAGTGAATGTTAATGCTGTTTCATAAATATTTAATAAGATTCTAGCTAGCAAAAACAACCCAAGTTACATATCAGTTATGAAGCAAACTTTTACATTAAATTGATTAAAATTTCAGAAACATTACTTTGAAGATAAGCAAAATTTGAAAGTAATATAAAATTTATATGTTATGTTAAATACTGAAAGTAATAATTAAACTTAATAATTGGCTCCTTTTCGTTTACTTTAAATATACACTTTATTAAACCACTTATACATGTATATTAATACACACGTTTCAGTGTGATTTGTTTATGTTTAAATAATGTTAAAAAAAAGTTCAACTCAAACGGGGAACAGGTCTGTCTTATGATTCATCAAGTTTAAACAAGCTTTGTAGTATTTATTTCACAACATGAAAATTACTAGCAAGACATATTAGATTTGGAGGGAATTTCATGCAATATTGTAAACAACCAAAAACTCTCCATTCAAATGTGTCTGGGATTAATGTTATTAAATCTTAAGGAATTTACAATGTAGGATACTTAATATTGCACATGCAAAAGTTTGTTAAAGTACTTCATAAAACATTTGTGTCATCAGACAAGCAGACGTTCAGGGTGATCAAAGTATACCCCATTCTACTTTGTTTTGTTGGTGATAGAAGAGAGGAGGGGGGGGCATATTAATTTGATAGCCGGATGTTATTTATTGCTACTATTTAAAATTATTCTGTTAACAGATCCGAGAATCATGCTTTTCACACCAAAGTCCTAAACACCCAAGCCTTGGAGCCCCCACAGTGCTTCCCACTAGTCAACATGTATTAGGGCCTAGCTCTGGGAAAACGTGGCTTAATGCATGTGCGTACAGTGTTGTCCCAGATTAGCCTGTGCTTAACAGGGAAGACACTTTCCGCTTTTATGGTATATTTCGTTTAAAGGAAGTCTCTTCTTTGTAAAAATCCAGTTCATATGGAAAGATATGTCCCTGACAAATCTGGGACGACGCTTTACGCCTTATTTTCCCAGAGCGAGGCCCATTTATGTGCAACTATCATATCAGATTTAATGGCAAGTGTTGAAAAGAGATTATGAATGCTTACAATGGTCATTCTTCATGCTACTGTCCATGCTATTTGGGTCTTCATCTGGAAAATGTCCACACTCCACTAACTCAATCTTGTGTACCGGTATGTATACCGATGTTCATTTTTATTGTAGATCAAAATCAATGTTTAGTGTAAACATAATATAAAATTATTAATGTAGATCAAATGTTCATTGTAAATGTAGATCAAATGTTCATTGTAAATGTAGATCAAATGTTCATTGTAAATGTAGATCAAATGTTCATTGTAAATGTAGATCAAATGTTCATTGTAAATGTAGATNCTGTAGTCACACACTCATTTAAACTTTTAACTTTTTAAGCTGTTAAAAACATTGAACAATCTTCTAGAAAAGTTTCTGTTACAAGAGCTGTTGGAGAAAAGCCATGTCCACAGCAAAACACTGGATGTAGATTCATATTTTTGTATTCAAATTAAATTTTTAAAGAAAAAAACATGAATATAAAACCATCCTCTTAAAAAAACAACATGTCTAGTCGAAAATGCCATACTATCCCCTTAAAAGAAAGTGACAACATTTCGGGTTAATGTGAGGATTTGATTTGCATGAGATTGTTAAACATTATTTCATACTAATCTTTTTGCATGTTATCAATGTGAAATGTACATTATTTCAATTTGACCTTCTTATTAAGTATTGGAGCTTAACAATACTGCACCAGTGGTCATAGCAGTTGAGTATGGTCTGAAAACAACAACAACAAAAATGTGTAAACCTCTGGTGAACTAAGTTCTTCATTGGAATACATTAATTACATGAATTTTAGGATTGATTAACGTTAGTATTAGTACAAAATTACAGTAGTCAAAACAGAAGCGTTTTATAGGGGCAAGGTGTTGATCACCAATGTAGATAACTGTTTGTTCACAGTGACAAGTTTTGTTATCCAGACTATGGGTGTTGGTACATGAGTAATTAGCATTGTCTCAGGATCTTATCTACAGGTGACGTGATACAGTTCCAATACACATTACTAATTAAGCCTAAATCTCTCAAGCATGAAATCTGTTTGGGACATGTTCAAAGGCGTTGACTCCTGTCTAAAAGAAAAGCTTTTTTTCCACTGTATAGTAAATTTGTACCATTTATAGAAGTATGTTGTGTTTTGCATATCATGCATGTAATCTCTTTTGTTTTCAAGGTCTTTTCTACCCTAGTAATAACACACAATACGTTTTTGTGAGGGAAATGATTTCACAAACTGGTTTGCTCTTAGTAACCCATTGTCCTTGCTTGTACACAAACAAAACACCCTCAAGTATCAGTACAGTTAGGATATAATTATTGAGTCGTTGATTCAACATTCTTTTCTGTTATTATTAGTGTTGTTGGATGGATGTATTTTTAAATACACATGAGCCATGGTTATTATATAATTTACTTGTAGATGCTGAAACGTAATGCTTTCAGTCTTGCATCTTTGTTGCTGTGTGTATGCACAAAATTGTACAATACATGAAACGACATCAATAACGGCTTAAATATTAAATTTTATAGTGTGGAGTTTTGGGTTTGAAAAACTGCTTTGGTAAGTGCTTTTGATTTGTGGTTGCTTATACCTCATTTTTACTGTAATAAAAAGTATATTTTTACGTTTTGGCTAAAATACACCTCGCAGTCAGTTTAAAAAAAAAACAGTTGAAGTTTTTTTTTGGTTTATTTCTTTATGAAATGATTATCAGTTTTGCACATTATAAATGAGAAATAACATTGCTGAATAACACGTCTTTGTTGACTTTGTTATTTGTAGAGCGCTGACCCCAGAGCAATCATGTAATTGAAAGAACGCCATTTAGATGCTGTATATTTTGCAAATCACTGTAATTAGCTGCATGTTTTGGTGTGCTGCCAACAAATATATAAAGATTTATATCACCCCAACCATATTACTGAATCCTAACAGATAAGGCTTTTATAAGAAGAATGTTTATAGAATTACAAATCAAATACACTCAGTGACTGCTCGAAAGCAAAACAAACATGTGCTTGACATGGTATCGCAAAGTTGACTAGAGATAAAATTGGACTGGGGAATTTTCACAACAACGCGTCAATAAAAATGTGCATACATAATCTTAACATGTTGCTGAAGAATTCAGTGTATTCATGTAAGAGTTTGTTGACCCACAGGGTGCAGAATTTGTTTATTCTGTGGTAGGCATCTGTTGGTAAAAGCGGCTTGATTTATTTGTGGCTTGAATAGGTTTTGTGCCCTTTTAAGGTAAGAGCAAATTATTGTTTTCCTATTTTGTTTGCAGATATTTGAAAAAAAATGGACGTATTGTCAGAATTGCTTTTTGTGGCAAGATTTAGAAATAAAATTAAGTACCTAATTTCTAAAGATTTATTATATATCTTGCTTCCCAATATAAAATCAATGTTAAGAAGCATTAAATTGTTGAGTTTTCATGCAGCACCTCTTCCAAATACAGGAAATAAAAAGATTTTGAGGTCATATGCACCAAAATAATGTAGCCTTGTGTTGATCCAGTTTAAAAGTAATTCATCAGCTTGTTGAATTGTTTTGGTTGGTTTCAAAAAAAGATCCCTTGAAACTAGATTTTAATTAATAATCTATCCATAATTGTAATTCAACTACTTCTACTGCTATTGCTTTAATAGCAAAACTACATTGTTACTACATTGTTTTCTCCTTTCTGGGAATGGGGCAGGGGCCCTTCGAATTGGAAAAAAGTGCTTGTTTTGACTAAAATTGGAAATTGGTGTATTTTATTTTTTGCTAACAAATAATTTAAAATTAAAAATTGGTGTTTTCAATATAATTCTTAATGGGACGGATTATTATATAAGGGTTTTCAGAGCTGCATGCATGTTTTAATATCCATTTCTTCCTAGGTACATGCACATTTTGTCACGTTATGGCATAATGCGACACAGTTTTTTTTTTGGCCCGATTTTATAGCCGATAAAGGCTATGTTCTCAATGGCAAAAAGTTTTTTTTTTTTTTTAAGTGTCTTATGATTATTTTATCTCAATTTATTTCAATTACATCTAAAAAAGTTTATAATAAGGATTTATATGATTTTACTCTGTTAATTTAATTATTATTAAGACTTATATCAAACTAGTTTTTCCCCAATTCAGTAGACTTTTTGCGCGAAAAAATTTCAATCCTGAATTTATTTTCCCAATTTCTTGGAAACGCCGATAAAATTCCCAATTCCAAAGCCATGTGCTATCTTCCCAAAAAGTGGAAAAAAAATCCTGCGACACGCTTCTTTCCTGAATAAAAAATTGCTAATACCAAATTTGAGTCTTGATCTTAAAAAATGATCTTAACGGATATAAGCCGCTGGTCTTTAATAATTAAAACTTAATTTATCTGATCTTGATTACAACCCGTGGTTAGAGCCATGTCTCTGTCTGTGTACATGTTCTATTATTAATGTGCTATGGCAAGGCATTGTCTGCAGAATCAATGACCATAACCCGGGAAGATTGTAGTCTCAGTCAACCTGGCAGGAATATTGCTGCCTTTTGAGATGGACAGGCAGGCCAGACCAATGTAAAATATGGTTGCTTGTCAAACTCTGGGAAAGAAGGAGTTCTGTTTGTTGCAAAAGAATAAGTTAAAATAGTTACAATAAGTTTCAGTGTAATAAAAGGCATGTATGAGTATGTAAATGTGTATCTTTAAAACAAAGCCATTTTGCCAACATTTTCAAGATTTTTGTTATAAAAATTGGTGTTAATTGTTTGATACTGATTTAATTAAAAAAAAAAAGGATTGAAATGTGTGATTGTTTCACGTAAATTAAGTTGCATCAATCAAAATCCTTATTTGCATTACTTAAATTATAATTGCATTACTTAAATTATAGATTGGAGTGTTACTAGGCGACCAATATACATTAATGCTGATCAATTCTCAAAACAGCTTCATTAACAAAATGTTTTATCTTTAGCCTTACTATTGGCAAAAGTTGTGGATCAATTAAGAAGCCTCGTATAATTATGCAGACTTAATTAAGACAGTGCCTTTGTGTTCCCTTACATTTTGGATTCCTTACAGTCATGTGAAAACTCATTGAACAAAAAGAAGAATTCACTCAAAACTATTGGAATTTACTATAGTCATCGTTGAACGGCATAGACTTTTGAAGTATTTACAACTGGAAATGAAAACATGGATAAATCTGAAGTGAAATAGTTTACAAGTGAACAGCACTGACATGCATACAAATCATGTGAAATATTTACCACACATCATTACTACTGGTACTTGTACTCAAAGTGTGTGCTTATGAAAACAAAATAGCTGATTTTATGAGTGAATTTTTTTTTTGGTATTTACTTATTGGTGCTAGAGAGAGCAATCGATGCAAGGCATTTCTGAGTTTTTGCGTTATAGAGGGTTTACAAGTGTAGACAAAAGACCAGTTGCAACTTGTCTTTTTTAAAGATTGAGTTGACAAATTAATGGTAGATATTTCAGTAGTCAATTATTGCTGATTGTTGCGCAATCCAATTTATAATTTTAATCCTTGGACATTCAAACTTAGACAAACAGAAATGTTGAGCAAACTATGCNCACGCTATGTAACATGCATCAAACTGCACCCTGTGTAATTAGTTTTAATACAACATCCAGAATCATATTTTGTGTATGTCAGATGAATAATAAGTTTAAAGTTTCTTTTACCAAAGTTTACCACTTGAATAGGTCAGATGCCTTTTAGCAGTTTTTGTTATTTACACATGAAAACTATCATTCCCTTACAAAACAACCAGACATACACTAAGAGACTTTACTAACGCAACACTTTTCAAACTTGAATATCACAGTTATGCGTTAAGATTTACATATTTTTTTTTACATGTGATCTTTCGACTACCTTCTGAGCAAGCTCACAATAAAATCATTCATCCGTGACGATCGCAGGCTTTAGCACATGAGGTATGTATGGTTTCATTTTTTTTGCACGTGGATATGGTGAAACGCGATATAATTCTGAATTAATTTCAATTTTATCTCTAAAGGTGGGTTCTTTCACCAGGAAAACATAACATTTATTTAAAAAAATGTTTGGCTCATATAAATATTCAGGAGCGCAACCGCGCATTTTGGCAAATTGCAGGCAACCTGCAAGAGTATTGGAGACTTTTCTAACGCAACTCTTTTCAAACTTGAATATTTCACTTATAAGTAAAGATTTTCATTTAAAATTGTACATGTGATCATTTGACTTCATTTTGTACAAGCTAACGATAAAATCATTCATCCATGACGATCAGACGCTTTAGCACATGGGTAGGTAGCCTGAATTCGCCAAAAGGCACGGTTGCGCTTCTGAATATTCATACATTTTTTAAAATAAGTTTTATGTTTCCTGGTGTAGAAACCCACCTCAAATTATGAAATGTAAATCAATTTAGAATAATATCGCGTTTCACCATTTCCACATGCAAAAAAGATGAAACCATACATACCCCACGTGTTTAAGTGTCCAATCGTCATGGATGATTGATTTTATCGTAAGCTTGTTTGGTATGAAATTTTTTTATAAAATCTTTAATCAAAATTTTAACTCATAACTGAGATATTCAATTTTAAAAAGTGTTGCATTAGAAAAGTTCTCAAGTGCTTGTCAGATTTACAAGAACAGCTATGAAGTTTCCGTTAGCAAATTTACCAATCAAAAAGATCAGATGCAAGGCTTTATAAAACAACAACCAGAATATGTCTGTAGCACTATAGCTATATTTCAGTTACGTGAAACCAGAATATGTGTAACATGCATGACAACTTAGCTTCCATTACTTATATACCACACTTACCACTCCCTTTACAACCTTCTTTAATGCAACAACCAGAATAGCGTATATTCTCAAATAAATGCCCCCCTACATTTCTTTATAATGGGTATTTATATATATAAATTATAATAATTTCACCATTTAGCTAATTATTCAAATATTGTAGTTAAAGATTTACTTGCATGTATTTGCATGGACTGTTAAAGCAAAAGAAAGAAACAATTTGGCTTTTTTGTATCATTGAACAGAAATGGGAGTAGTGGGCTTTTATTAAGAGTAGGGGTGTTAATTAGAGAATATACTTTTTGTCAGTTGCCTAAAAGCTATGTAACATTTCCATATAATGAATATGTCAAATGTGTAAAAGCAGTATTTTAGTAACTTCTGTATTTAATTTACAACCACCTTTACGGTCCACTTTGAATCGTGATTGTCACTTAAAACCAACTAACAGAATGTAACAGAAGCATTGCAGCTTTGTTTTTGTTATTTACAATGTATATATCAAGACTATGTGTAGGAACAACGGAAATATGTTGTATGCGTTTAAGTTATGTTTCTGTTATACACTGACATATGTATCAAATTTAGTACTACCTTTCTGACCTGCTGTAATTAAAAAACCAGGATGTGTTAAGAGTCGTCTCATTGATGCTGTGAATTAAGTCTGGGTACATGGCTTGAACATGATAAATTTAGATTTTTGTCAGTGGAATTAAATAACACAATGTGTCCATAGTAAATATTGTCAAACACGTTTTTTCTCTAACCTCTTTGTCAGTTTTGTTCAGGGGCACTCAACTACTTTGTCATATACATTCTGGGGTGTTGTTTGCCTTACAAACTTACAAAAAGTTATGCCGACTTACCAGCTGACCAGCAAACCAACGAAGTGACACCAATATACCCCATCCGTGTGGAGGTATGAAAATGACTGATTATGTTCACATGAACAGTCAATTCTAAGTGCTATCCATCTGCCATGCTGCAGTCAACCCATGTAAGTCTGTATTTCGGAACTTTTCAGGTCCTTCCGCGCCTGAGGCTGCATTATGAAAGGACCAGGAGAGTGTCCCAGCACTCATACCTTATTAACTACCTGTATTTAACTCAAGAAAGTTGGGACGAATTTCGAATTATAGCTCCAATTTCCAGCTATTTGTTTTTACTGAAAGATATTTTTTTTATTTTACTGTTGTCTTGTGTTGAGGCAGGAAGCCGGAGTACCCAGAGGATACCAAACCTGTCCGGTATGGTGACCACCAACCAAACTCACATTCTTACGGGAGCAACATTGAACCTGGGTCACCTAGGTGAAAAGCGAATGTACCAACAACTGCGCAAACCCGAAAGCCATAGTCTACCCATGGAGTCAAAGGTTTCTCATCGTCTGTTTTCTCTCAAGTGTGAAACACATATTCGTTTAAACGTTTTGCAGGTACTCGATACTTAAAGTACACAGTGAGGTTCAATACAACATTTGAGCCTGGCTTTGGGAAAAGGGGCTTAATTCAGGTGCGTAAATTCTAGTCACAAATTAGCCTGCACAGTCTGCACTGGCTTATCAGGGATACTTTCCACCTGTATGGTATTTTCCATTTAAAAGAAGCCTCTTCTTAACAAAAATCCAATTAAGGCCAAAAGTGTCGTTCCCGATTAGCCTGTGCGGATTGCATTTTCCCCGTATTCCCAAAACAAGATGATCACTGTGCCTGATGGAATAGCATCAGTCTCAATAACTTTAACATTTTCTGTCTCTTTCAAAAGATACTTGCACAGAGAGTATGAAGAATTAAGACTCCTTAATAATGGAGAACTGGGAGGGAAAATATACAGAGCTGCAGATATATTTTTTTCCCGTCTTGGGGTATTAACTCACGAAGTATTTCTTTCAGCATTTACATTTCAATCATGTATACACATAAATAACTATGGGTCATCAACACCACAAGACTATAGCATGGCACACTGATCATTTAAGAGACTTAAATAAACCATTAAGGTGAAAAACTTAAATAAAATGTGAAATAAGGAGTAAGAAAAATAATACTACACGCACATCTACCTGGGCGTTGGCCAGGTTCCATGTGTAACGCACCATCCTGGCTTCTGAAAATGAACATAATGACTTGTTAGAAAAATTCCAGCTTTTAACCTGTACAGGTGGACCAGACAGGGACAGTTAATTTTGTATAGTGACATGTGTTCCCTACGAAATCATGTACCAAATGTTTTAAAATATCTATTCTTTTTAAATACTTAAGGTGTAAAATACTACACCTTTAGATATAAATGACAGCTAAATCACTTTTCATTGTAATATAAGATCTACATCCTAAAATGATTGACAAAAACATAATCTTTTTTTTTTCAAATCTTTTACCCCTAAATGCAACATATTAATTTCAACAAAAAGTAAACAAAGTAAACAAAACTAACTTCTTTATAAAAAATAATAATAAAAAAATCATATAAAGTTAAGGATGCTAAGCGCACACACCCTTCTTGTTTCTCCGTGTCCCACGCCCGTCTCCACTCGCCTGTGTTATTTTTAGATCGGTCTACATGAGCCTGGTCCACTTTCTCGCGCTCGTTTTTCCAGTCAGAGTACTGTCGTCGTTCCTTGCCCGTCATCTGCATCGCCAGATCCATTTTCGTCTTCGGTGGCGATCTCTGCGATTCCTTAACCGCAAAGAGGATTTCCTTTTAACATGCTTCAAGTTTGACTAAACACAATACTCTTTTTTATATGGTGATAAGGAGTTGACAGTTTACTAGAGTAAAACAATGAACATGTATGGTTTACAAGCAATAATATAGTAAAACAAGCTATTGCCAAGCAATGTTGTCCCCTACCGGCTCCACCATTGTCAGATTTTTTTATTTTTTTTTTTATATATTTCTTGCCATAGCAACCAGAATTTTTGATGTAGGAACAAAATGAAATGACGTGCATAATCTCCATATTGCCATCTGTCCACGTTTCAAGTTTCATGAAAAATATGAAGAACTTTTAAAGTTATCGCAGGATCCAGAAAAGTGTGACTGACGGACGGACGGACGGACTGACGGATGGACTGTAGGACGGACAGAGCGCAAACCATAAGTCGGTGTAACCTGTAGGGGACAATAATGTTATATTAATTTAAATGTTTTAAATTGTAAGTTTCTTAAATCTATAAAACATATTTGACAATATGTGACATTTTTTCCCCCATAATTTGTTAATTTCAATGCCATTAAAAAAGACCAAAACTTGAAGTTACCTTTCCAAACTTCAATTTCTTTCCTAAACTTCTACATTAAATTTCACACTTGACCCTTGACCTAGCCTCCTTCTACCTACCTGTCTCTCTTTCTCCTCCTTCATCTTACTCTTCACGTTATTGAAGTCCGTTCCTCCGAAATTCTTGGGGTGTCTCCGCGGTGCCTCCTTGTTGTTGTTGTTCTGGTCTCCCCGGTTCTCCTTCTCCCCCTGGGAGAGTCGCTTCTCCCTGTTTGCTTCTGCCGCTACACGGGGCTTGTCCCGAGTGCGGTCTGACAGGAAGTTGTACTGCGGGTCGGGAGGCGGACCCTGCTGATAAGCAGACGACACATGAACATACTTTAAAAAAATATTATAACTTAGTAAATTACTTAGTTTTCTGTTAGTATCTGCATCCACACATCATGCTAAAGGGACTTAAATACGTTGCATACCACAAACGGGCAATCTATACATACTAAAACGTGGAAATGGTATTTTCAAACCTATATGAACATGCCATAAGCACCACTTAAATGAAAAACAATAGTTCTTTGCATTCATATTGAACGGAAGTTAATTTCAATGCAAACAAACTGGTGAAAACAAAAATACTAGAAATGTAACACAGTCACTGATGGCCCCACAACCCATGTTTGGACACAGACAAATCCACTATATTCTAATGCAGCGTCTTTCCTCAAGTTGGTT
This sequence comes from Dreissena rostriformis, assembly GCA_007657795.1. Classification (NCBI taxonomy): domain Eukaryota; kingdom Metazoa; phylum Mollusca; class Bivalvia; order Myida; family Dreissenidae; genus Dreissena; species Dreissena rostriformis. Next base: position 55,672 of record VMBQ01001385.1, read on the forward strand.
TCAGAAAATGACTGGTTTCTATAACTAATTGATCCTTATATACATTGCATGCAAGAATGGGGACCAGCTGAATTGCATTGCGTTTTCATAAGTGTCAACAGACATGACAATTCATAATACTAATAATACTGAAAATATCATGGTTAAAGGCATCAAACGTATCCATGAGCAATCAAACGTTCAAGCATGCTTTTTGGATCTTAATACAAGAACAAAAACAAATAAAACAATTTGTTTTTACAACACATTATTTAAACTTAAAGTTTGACATCATCTTCACAGCTTAAAAATTATGCGATACAATTGCAAATTAGGCTGAAAACGGTCCTATTTTTCCGAAAGCGCCCGGTTCCGGTATAATACCTTAAGTGGTGCAGAAAAATGCTGTCAACTGTTGACAAAAAGACAAATGGACATATTCAGTAAAAACTGGTCACAGTCGTAATTCTTTTCTGAACAATCATCTACACATTAAGGTCATTCAGCTATGAAAGTTTGAAAATCTGTCAAGCATTAGAAGGGTTGAAAACAATAAATGGACTATAAATACTTAAGTGGAAAAACAGACAAAGGGCCACAATTAGACAAGGGGCGATAATTCTACCAAAATTTGAAACAAGCTTTTTTTTAAATTCAGTGAAAGTTTGAGCAAGATGCACCTAGCCAGATCTGTCCAAAAGTTAGCAGTTAAAAGAAAAACAGATAAAAGGGCCAAAATCTTGTCAAAACTCTTTGCTGCCAAATTTCCTTTCTTTACACTCATTAACAAATTAAAGTCATTCAACTGTAAAAGTTTGAAAAATATTCAAACCAGTTGACAGAGAAGAGTTTAAAATATAATAATTGTGGTATTATAAATTCTATAGTGGAAAAACAAATGAACTTTAAACATAACAAAACTTGTAAGCCTAAATTCCATTCTTTGCAATCATTTGATCTACAAATTAAGGTCATTCAACAGCGAAAGTTAATAGGAGATTCTCCAATTTGTTTGAGAGGAATTGAAAAACATAAAATTTTGGAACTATATATTCTGTAGTGGAAAAACAGACAAAGGGCCATAATTCTGACAAAACTCGTTGCAACCAAAAACCAAGTGTTACTCACAATACTCTGACCATCCTCCAAGCTCTCGCTGCGCTGATAAGGCCGGTTCTCCTCAACCCCCTGACCTCTCTGACCTTGACCCAGTCTATCAAAACCCTGTCTAGAGTCATCTCCCCGGGCCGGTCTATCAAAACCCTGTCTAGAGTCATCTCCCCTGCCAGCCGGCCTAGAGTTCCCTCCCCTACCTCCCTGTCGGTACTCTTCCCTCACGTCCCGGTAGTTATCTCTACGATCGTAGTCTTCATTTCTGTCCCTCCTGTCAAAACCGTTCCTGTTACTTCTGGACCAATTGTTACCTGCTTGCTGGTTTCCATTCTGATTTCTGTTACCCCAGTTAGAACTATTCTGATTCTGGAAGTCACTTCTGTTGTTATTATTCCTAAACCCTTGTCCATTTTGGTTGGAACCTCGACCTCTGTTCCCGCGTTCGTTAGCAGAAAAATTCCCTCGACGATCATGCTGATCCCATTGGTTGCTAGGCCCACTGCCTCGATAGCTTTCTTGTTCACCGCTACCACTGCGCAGTAGAGGATTGTTTTTCAGCTCTGGCGGGAAATCGCTCTCTCTATTATTCTCCCAACTGCGTCCGAAGGTTCTCTGATTTCCTCGCTGATACGGTGGAAGGTTACCACGCTGGTGTTGGTGTTGCACTCTGGGAGGGGAACTCTGACCCTCATCCTCGAAGGTCACCTGCTTATCAACGTGTCTGCGAAAGATTCTCGACTCGAATCCTTCAGCGTGCCTGGTGGCAGGCCCATCAGACACGTTGTTTCCCCACGACCCCTGCCTGCCATGCGGCTGGGCGTGGTTGTCTTGCATAGATATCGACCTCGACTGTCCCACATCACTGAGGGACCTGGAGATTTGGATATCCTGCGCGAACAGGAAACATGCATTGAAACGAAACATGCAGGACAAGGCAACAGGCAATGGTTGACAAGGGGCTGACGCTTTTTGAGGAAAAAATATTACTATTTACTAATTACTTCATGTACTGATCAATGCATTCGTTGCAATTATAGCTTGCCAACATAAGCCTGATACTTGTAAACTCTATAAGCATTAATTGCTTGATTTGCGGCCTGTATTCATATTCAGCTTTTTTGTTTTAACATGTTTTACAAGATGAATGACAGCATAACTGTCAATCAGTGATATTTTGTGCTCTTTTTAACTGTTTAGAAAACAAAATCTAATAAACTCATAATAGCTTCACTTAAATTAATTCATTCACAAAGGTCAGTGTCAGGGTTATGTTGGGCAGCTTTATTATGCATTCAATAGAAAAAATATCATTGCAATTGGATTCAACTCAAAACCGAAAAAGTCCAAAGCACTGCAATCATTCATCAAACAAATATGAAAAGTAACAAACATACATATACACAAATTATATGCCAGTGAGGTATCATAATTATGTCTTAATTATGGCTTTAAAAGTGAAATTAAAAGGACATGCTGACAGTTTGACACTAGGACTATTTTCCAATGTTGGTTTTGTTATAAATTCTGTTATCAATATATTGGCTGTGTGCTTTATTCAACAATCAGATTTGCTCCTGCTGGTCTCAGGGTTGATTCCAGGATAAATCACATGTTTAAATTTACTTCAATTTTCTTAATAAATACTTTTTACTTTACGCAGTTCTGATGCTAAAAAGTGATTTCCAAACATATACAATATGTGAACAAGTGAAATACTATTAAATGTCTGCAACAAATCCTGAACTAGCACTTTGTCATACATGTTACTAATACCCCACACTGATTTGTCACCTATGTTCAAGCAATAAATACTAAGCAATGTGTGGATAATTGGGTAAGATAAGTGTCTTGTAAATCTACACTTCATGTCCATGTCCCATTTAAATTTTCAATAAAACTTCATGAGAAATGTGGAAGTATTTGGCTCAACAAACTTATATCACAGACTGAAGGAATGACAAAATGACATCATGACTCAAATACGCCTCCTTCCCTGCAGGGGTATGCTGAAATATGCCCATAACACCTTGAACAATCAAATATATATGAGCCTCACTCTGATAAAAATTGGACTTAACCCTTTGCATGCTGGGAAATTTGTCGTCTGCTAAAATGTTGTCTGCTAAATTTCTAAAATTAGCATTTTCTTTGATTTTTTTTTTTTCAAAGAATACTATCAGAATAGCAAACAGTTTGGATCCTGATGAGACGCCACGTTCTGTGGCGTCTCATCTGGATCCAAACTGTTTGCAAAGGCCTTCAAAATCCGGTTCCAGCACTCAAAGGATTAATGCATGTGCGTAAAGTGTCGTCCCGGATAAGCTGGTGCAGTCCGCTCAGGCTTACAAGGATGACACTTTCCGCTTCCATGGTATTTTTATTTCAAAGGAAGTCTCTTCTTAGTGAAAATAAATCGGAAATTATTGTACCTGATTAGCCTGTGCAGACTGCACAGGCTAATCTGGGACAACACTTTTCGCACATGCATAAAGCTCCATTTTCCCAAAGCAAGGCTCACATATCAACAACACACTCCTAAATCACAGATTAAAATGAGAGATCTACAACTCCATTAACACCTACTTGCACTTTGAGCTTCTCTTTACTCATCCTAGCGAGCTGTTTGCCACGTCCTGTGGTCAATGTTTGGGGCTTTTTCTCTGGGGATCTCTCGGAGCGGTCGCTGTGGTCAAATTGACGTATCTCCTCTCCGTTGAGAGGCTGAAACACCGCACCAACACTTACTAGGAAACGAGACAGAGAAAACTACACCACTTTGTAAAGGGCTTTGTTCACAAATTTTTGGCATCTTTCGAAGTTGATCATTAAACGTTGCAACTTGATAGATTTAATGGAATTCAAAAGCTTAAGTAAAACATGATAATAATTTTAACCTAAAAAAATAGGATTTGAACCGGGTTGTCCTGTTCAAAAAGCTACCAGTGTGACCCCTTGACCATCCTGACAATTGTACCACACTATGCTGAATATAGCTTATGTAAACATCCTATGTGTTGAAAAACATTTTAACATAAACAGCAAAAACACTCCAAACTGTACAATCGTTTTGCGTATGTAACTCTGTGTAATTTCAAACGATGATAATGCTTAAACAAACATACATTGTTAGAATATGTCTATGTCAGTAACGTTATTTTGTCATATTGTGTACAATATTCTACTGTTTTTTGGATCTATAAAAAATAATAATGAAAAATTGAAAAAACATTTGCTTATCTGTACACAAGTCCCTCTAATACATTAAATGTTTACTTTGTAAGGCTAAGAAAAACTAAAACAGAGTCCTGATGAGAGGTTCAGGTTTTTAGTGCCAAGAAAATAAACTTGACACTTCCCTATTTGAATTGTTGATTTACATGTTTCAGTCTTCATTTTTAAAGTAAACAGAATGAGTTGGCTGAAAAAGCAGCACTAAAATCATCAAATGTAATGAAAATAAAAAATAATGTCATTGAAATGCACATAGTTCTTTTTGTCAACAACGTCAAAATACACTTTACCGGCTTCGTTGTTAAAACGTGCTCAGTATAAAATAATTTCTTCAAGGCTTTTAGTAAATGTTGTAGCTATTTTTTTCAATAAATCCCATTGGGTCATTTTTTTACCTTTCATGAACTTGTGTAACATTTTCACATGTTTTTTACTATCAGTTATGTTGGCACTTATTTTGTGCAGCTTGCATAATTTATAAATGTTCAACACTCAACATACAACCATATTTCTTAAAGAAATATATTGCATGTTAACATGTTGAGTCCAAGGACCAAACCGGATTTTTATATTTCAACTGATACATCATCTGCTGTACGGATATTCCGTTACAAAGGTTCCGTTTTAACCATTGTTTTTAGTGGTACATACAGCAAAATATTTCAATTTGTTACGATAATAATAATAATCAGGTATGAAAAAAAAATAATCCTGATAAGTTGTACTTTCATCTTAAAAAAGGCCTTTCATCTTAAAGCAGAGGAATGGATTGAACTTTGGCCCCATATCAGCCCCTAAATCACTGCAGATACCTACTCTAGTCTCCTTTCTAGGAGACTGTGAGCCCCTCTGGGGCATGTCCGGCTGCTGCCTGGCAGGCAGGGGTCCCGGTCCAGTCTCGATCACCTTGTGGTTTGGACTGACCGAGGTCCACTTGTCAGCCTGGATCTCCTACAATCCCCGCAATAAGGCTATAAAATTGTGCATAATGGCCCAGGTGTGCTAAATATAAGCTTTATTGTGATTGCAAGCAATAAGGACTACCTTTTGTACCACTGTATTTCTAATGTTATTTCTCTACCACAGTACTTACCAATGTAGTATCTGTATTTCTCAACCACTCTTATATCATCACTTATTTCTCTTACCATGAACTATCATCTGTTATTGCTCTACCACTGTCTTATCATCTGCTATTTCTCTAACAATGTACCATCATCCATTGTTTTTTCCACTTAACTATCGTCAGTAATATTAAAGTGGAACTAAACCTGATTTCTAATGAGCTTCAAACTTTATTTTAGAACCAAAAGCAAAATAACTTTAAGCAGCACTGTTACAAATAAAATGAAGATCATATTCTTCACATATTTTTAAAACAAGATAAAATTGTCCAGTTTAGTTTAGAAATGATGAATTTCTGGATTTCTATCATCATTTCAGTTGCCACTGAAAGAGTAATAAGTAACCACAGCTTTGTCAAAAATATGACAATTACCCTTGCACAAGTTTTGTCCAAAGTCAAATATCTCTGGTATGTGTCAAACATTTTGCATGAAAAGTGTCCTGCACATCTTTACTTCATAGTGATTTCATGTTTTAAGTTTCCTTTTATTCAATGAGAATTGTGGTAGTAGTTTGCTTATTCAGACTGATCACCTGACTGACAAATGAGTTGACAGAGTGACTCCAATATACCCCCTTTTAAATTTGGTTTGTCAAGGTATAATAACAAGCATCAAAGGTCAGAATACTGAAATAAGTTAAAATGACTGTAACTGATGTAATTCTTACTGGTTTGTTCTGGTGGCCATTGGCCTCGTATACCTCATGTCTTATTCTTATGCTGTCATTCTTTTTACGAATGGCCTCCATTTTCTTTGTGAGAAGGGCTTCCTTCTCTTCCTTCGTAAGAATGTCGAGAAACAGCTCCGCTCCGTCATTGTAATACTGAAATATTGGGATTGAATTATAAGTTGTGAAATATGGGGCTTGAATTGTAATTGTAGTTGTGAAATATGGGGCTTGAATTATAATTGTAGTTTTGTAATATGGGGCTTGAGTCATAATTATAGCTTTGTAATATGGGTCTTGAATTATAATTGTAGTTGTGAAATATGGACCTTGAATTATAATTGTAGTTGTGAAATATGGACCTTGAATTATAATTGTAGTTGTGAAATATGGACATTGAATTATAATTGTAGTTCTAAAATATAGGGCTGAATTATAATTGCAGTTCTGAAATATGGGGCTTGCATTATAATTGTAGTATTGAAATATAGGGCTTGAATTATCATTGTAGAATGTGTAATAATGAAGTATGGGGCTTGAAATATAATTGTAGTACTGAAATATGGGGCTTGAATTATAATTGCAGCTTTGAAGTATGGGCTTGAAATATAATTGTAGTACTGAAATATGGGCCTTGAATTATAATTGCAGCCTTGAAGTATGGGCCTTGAAATATAATTGTAGCTCTGAAATATGGGACTTGAATTATAATTGTCGTTCTAAAATATGGGCCTTGAATTAAAAATGTAGCTCTGAAATATTGGCCTTGAATTTTAAATTGTAGTTCTAAAATATGGGCCTTGAATTATTATTGTAGCTCTGAAATATTGGCCTTGAATTTTTAATTGTAGTTCTAAAATATGGGCATTGAATTATAATTGAAGTTCTAAAATATAGGCCTTGAATAATAATTGTAGTTATGAAATATGAGCCTTGAATTATAATTGTAGATATTAAATATGGGACTTGAATTAAAATAGAAGTTCTGAAATATTGGTCTTGATTAACCATTGTAATTCTGAAATCTTTCTCTTAAAACGTATATCTTCAATACACGGCTTGAATAGTACTTACATTACTGAAATAAGAGTCTTGAGTTCTAATTGTAGTTGTGAGTATGGATTTTACAATGTACATGTATTTCGAAAATATGGAGCTTGAATCATAATGGTAGTTCTAAAGTATCCTTCTTGAAATATAATAGGTGCTGAGACATATTGGGCTTGAAATATAAATATAGGTCTGAAATATGGCACTATAATTGTTTTTTAAATATGGAGTCATTACTCACAGGGTTTGCCATTTTCAGCAGTCCCTGGTCAGTTTCTTTTTTCTAGAAGCTCAATGTTGTGAGTTTTGTTACAGTTATATCCCCTTGTTTTCTAGCAGATGGCCCGTTAACGTGGTTACGTAAGTTATGGAGGTTCCCTGCCCCATACCTGAAATATATCAATAATTATTATAAGAACTGCACTTAAAACACGAATAAAATTGATACGTCAAAATGTCTTTTTAGGTTATTTCAAATAAGCGATAACAACTTACCAGATTAATGTAATGTAATACTTTGTAATAGTATTATTTGAATTCAAACAACAAAAGACAGTAACTGTACTGCAGTTTCTGTACAAATGTGAGTAAAATAAATCGTTATTGAAATTATTTCACTGTATTTTTTAATCTCAAATATAAGAATTTCACATCATTTTTTATGTAGCGAATTATTGTACAGTCACAAAAAAGTATTTAAATATAGTGGTTTCAGTTAGAATCTTGACTGATGCACTTATTCTCATTTTATCAGTGTAAAACAATGTACCAGCATTCAAATAACCAAAAGCCCTTGAAATGATATCACATCATTATTGGAAATACTTTTCAAGAAAAAATGTCCGCAAACCCTCTTAAATTACAAAGGAAAGAGCAACTTAAGGTAAAACAATATTTAAATCAATCACATCTGCCATTTTAATGATCTCCATTGAGATACCGGATGTCTTGAGAAAACCCCTTGATAATAAAACACATGATGGTACTTCTCTCACAATCCATCTGTTTACGATAAACATTTTACTCATCCTCTACCTGTCTGCATAGCAGTACACAGTGCTCTGATATTCAAGACACAAAATATTTGAATAATAATAAGCAACCTGGCAAAGCGGCAATACCCTGATAACTGCCATAAATTATCTGTTAACAAACAGTTAGTGAGGAATGAAGATAACTAGTTAATCCAATTGTCTGAGAATAATCCACAGACAGACCAAACACCTGAAATGTCTGCTACAACTTAATCCAGTCATAACTCCATGCACAGCATTGTATACTCATATTTCTTCATAAAAAGTGACCAGACCAGCGCGTGGTCAACACAATAACAATCTGACATGGTTCAAACTATCCTTACATGATGCACTTTTCTGCAACAGTAGGCATCAAAGTTTGTTGAAGATCAGTAAACTGTTGGTAGTGTTTGTATTAGTGAGCCTCAAAATCTCTTCAAATACTGGTACACTCTTAGGCTGAACTATTTGACCATAATGTGTCCAATCTACTGGTATATACAATTAACAAATAAGGTGGTACAGCAATTCAATTTAAGTTATAGACAAAACTCATCATAACAACAAAGTTCAGTTTGGTGATGATTGTTATGTAAGGAAACTATTGGAACAGAAACATGTCTAACAACCAACCGACATTAGCAAATATATTCCATCATCTTGGTTATGAGGTCATAACTAGCTTATCATAGATTCTAACATAAACGCTCACATCAGGTTGCGTTAAGTTCACTAAAACATTCCATGAAGGCCAGTTCTATAAATTACACATTATTCCATACATACGCTCCTTGCCAGCATATTTTCATTATCAGGCTAGTATAATAATTATTACAGCACCCCAATATTTCACTAGAACAATTATTTCAGAAATTTTCAGTTGAAGCTGCTTGCCAAGGTCTGCATGAGCCATTGACCATTCCATGGATGCCAAGGCATGCTTTAAACTTCCCATCTCCACCAATCCAGAGCCTTACGGATCTAACACATGGCTTATAGATGCTTAAGTATAATCAATATAGATTACCCATGCTACTTAAGTCAATTTGAAAGATGGGCCTTGCATGTGGCAAAAATTATATAGCATACATATTTATTACTTCAACCGATTGGATCCTGTAAGATCCACCAAAGCAGCTGGTCAATTTTGAAGAAGGGTTTCCGCAGAAAAAATCCTTATAACAACTTAGTGTGGATACCGATTAATAAGTTAATTGCAGGAACAGATAAAGGACAATTGTTCTTGATTATTAAGTAGAATGCTAAGAGAATTCAAAATTGACCTTATAATCATAAAATCAAGTCAACACACAAATAGCCATAGCACTGTATCTTATTTTCTAAACACATTTTTTTCAAACAAAAAACCATTGGATCACTGGTCAAAGCTATTTCTACATACTAACAAAGCAACAAACTTATACATTTAACTGTTTAACTCTTTCAGTGCTGGAACCGAATTTTGAAGGCCTTTGCAAACAGTTTCGATCCAGATGAGACGCCACTAAGGGTATCACGTATAAACGTTTAAACAGTCGCGTTTCGTGTTTTGCTAAAAAACGTTTACAAAAACAGTAAACATTTAAACGACAGTCAATATCAATATAATAAATATTGGGGTGCAAATAACTTAGCCGACTAGGTGTATGAAGTATATCGATGACGAACTGCGAAATCCAGGTACTTGCGGTAAATCCGAGCACTACCGAATTAGGCGGAAATTTATTTCTGATTGTTTAGCGGATGGCACGGATATGAACGGAATCTAACGGAAATCTTCGCTTATTTCCGAAAATCATATAACTTGGCAATGAAACAGTGCAAATGTCATCATCTTGAAATATTTTAAGTGATAGATTAGGAAAGTAAAGCACTTCTGTAGCATGTTGAAAAGCAATACTTAAACCAAATTATGTATTGATTACGTTTTTGTTAGTTAACTGGTTTTTCATTTTCTGCAGTCAAACGATATACATTGTATTTTATGTGCAAAATACGTACATTTTTTCGGATAGTCGTTTTCGGATACAGTATTATTCGTTGATTTAACATTATATTCAACGTTCTTTAAATTGTTTTTATAGAATGACGAATACACATGTGGTGATACGGATGGTCTGGTTTATAATATTTTATGATTTTAATAAGACGTCATTGCGCGAATGGGATATGCACTGAATATAACTTCCGGAAATAATTACTACTTTATGTTTGGAAATGCGATGGTACTGATGCTTTTAAAACGGACATAGGAATACCGCTTAAACGGTAACCTTTCGTTTATTTCATTTCGTTTAAACGTTTACAAAAATCTGTAAACGTGATACCCTTAGACGCCACAGAACCTGGCGTCTCATCGGGATCCAAACTGTTTGCTCTTCTGATAGTATTCTTTGAAAACAAATCGCAGAAAATGCTAATTTTAGAAATTCAGCAGACAACATTTTAGCAGACAACAAATTTCCCAGCATGCAAAGGGTTAAAGAACTCTGTAGTTTTCCAGGCCAGTGAAGGGCAACATTTAGTGCTCAAAAGTAGGCCAAGCATTACCTGCAAAGCTCTCAGACATTGGGCTTATCAGACATGAGTGATGAGATACCTGGCATAGTACCCACACTTTACGCACACTTCCTGGAAAATAACTACGTATACTTAGGGCAACATATGTTCTGTGTTGCACGATCATTTTGTTTTATTTCTTTTATACTCCTGTTATCACGACAGGTATACACAAAAAAATGTTGTGAACACTATTTCGTCCCCTCCCTGCGAAAATGGCCAACCTCAATATTTACAAGTTTTCAGGAGAAGGAAAAAACTTCATTTTTTTTTTTAATTACAGAATGAAGCTAAAACTTTGCATGATGACTTTTTAAATATCCCTACATGTGTCATAATGTTTAAAGTGATGTGTGATTTTTTTTCTGTCAAAAATATGAGAAAATTGTCTAACTCAAGCTTTGAAAGCTTGAGTTAGACAATTTTTCTCATATTTTTTCATCCGCCGCAATTACTTTGGAAATTTTCGTATTTACTTTGGAAATTTTCGCACACATTTACATGGGTATAACTTTGTAAGCCGATTGGATAGGACCTTGGAATTCTTCGCGGGAGAAGCGGGCCGTTTTCACCATTGCGAAAATGTAAAAATCCGTCCGAGGGGGCGATTTACTTTTTTTTGCACAGAATAAAACTAAATGCTCCCCAAAAATAATGATGAAGGGCCACAACACACAACACAGTGTAAATTGACTAATTGGAAAGCAAACAATGTAGGCCTTGTGGCATCAAACCCCTCAGGAAAAAGTGTACATGTGTGTTGCAACAAAGATTCCCTATTAAAGTAACATAATATTGTTTTTCATTCTGTCTCCAGCAACATGATTTCCCATGTCAAATGATACTACATCCAATACACAAAGTATGCTATTTTCTTACTGAATTGAATGAAAGCTTTGAATCCATTGCAAACTGCACCTGCCTAAAGCAATGGTACATGATACAGTCTCAACATTTGGAACAGATAAAATGACATTCTCGCTTCTAGATAGACGTGTATAGCATGTGTTCAGTTTTCATTTTATTATTCAAGCGTGGGGATATTGTATTGATCTCCGGAGGCGGAGGCGGGGCAGTTTTCCTTATATGGCTATAGTAAAACCTGGCCACTATCTCCTCCTACACTATAAGCACAAGAACCTTGAAACTTACACACATGGTAGCTATGAGCATAATGTGCCACTCAAAATGTGCAGCTCCATGAGGTACACATGCATGCCAAATATCAAGTTGTTATCTTCAATATTGCAAAAGTTAAGGCCTATGTCAAAGTTTTGGCAGGCCGCGGACGGCAGACGAGAGGGCTATGACAATACCTCGGGTTTTCTTCGAAAACAGCCGAGCTAATAAAATGAGAAGACATAGAAGACTACAAAGAAAAAGACATAGATGACCATGATAAAAAAAATGACAAAACCCTAATGTCCTTAAAAAGCTGATCATGACTAGGATGATAGTAATGATGACGCTGATGATGAAAAGGATTATCATGATGATTATAATGACACCAGTAAGCAATGTTCTATTTTTTATCATTATTATTAATTTTGAGAGTGTTTTTTTTCTGTTCAACAGTATTGCAGTTATATCACGGCAGTGAATTAAACTACGGAATACCGTTAGGGCCATCGTGATTACACATTAAAATCCAGAGGGCGACAATGCCAGAGTGCGAGAATACGATGACGACAGTGCGACAATACGATTCAAACTTAGCTAAGCAGACCAAAACCTCGATAACAAGTGTTTCACCAAGAAATCATTGGATTTAGAAATATACTGGACGGACTGGTGCATATTTCCACCCTGCTCCTTTTTAGCAACACCCTTCATCTTTTGTGATCTTTCCCTACAGGTATTACAGTATGTTTTCAATACATCCAGAATGAACATGGTTAACTTGCAAATACAAGTGATGCATAAATCTACATGCATGTATCCAGGTATTTCCATGATTATTATGTCTAGATGGTTTGTACATTAGTGGTATAAAAAAGCAAAATAAATCAACAGCTGAAATGATTGCCTGATCTCTTGCGGTGTGATATTATCTTTGCAAAACTACTGAAATACTTATCAGACTAGGACTATGTGGAAAAAACATAGATTGGTATATAATGTATGAGAACAGAATGGAATAAAAGGGTTTTTAATACACAGTTTTGCCATCCAAAAACATGTCAATGATCAGCAATAATAATGTGACGACTCTTATTCTCTTAAAGGGACTTGTTCACAGATTGGGGCATTTTTTGAAGTTTGTAAGTAAATGCATTAATATGCTGAAATTTAACCACAGAACTGAAGACTGTAGAGCTCCATTATAATGACAAGAAAAGAATTTAAGAAAGAAAAAAAACCTGAAACAAGAGCTGTCACCATAGGATGGCATATGCCCCCTTTTTCCACATTTTTGTAAACCTAAGCGCAAAGTCTTTTTCCACATTTTTCGAAACCTAAACGCAAAGTGTGACGAAATTTCAAACAGACTGACGGACAGACGGATTGACAGTGCGATCACTATATGCCCACCTTCCGGGGCATAAAAAGAGATGTGTTTGTCAGAAACACAATGCCCCCTACTGCGCCGCTTTGAATTAAAAAAAATATTTTCTGATTATATCCCTTTAACACGAGCACCGTCGAGCGGATGCCAACGCTCGGCTGTGTATGCAGTTTTGAATAAAAATAAAAAATAAATACAAAAATTGACCTTTGACCTTGAAGGACGACCTTGACCTTTCAAATTCACCACTCAAAATGTGCAGCTCCATGAGATACACATGCTTGCGAAATATCAACTTGCTATCTTTAATATTGCAAATGGTATGACAAAACTTTAAGATTTCTTTCGGACAGACAGAGTGACAGACAGACAGACAGGCCAAAAACAATATACCCCCTTTTTTTTAAAGGGGGCATAAAAATTCCCTATAAAAGGGAAACGCCGCGAAAATCACCCCTCATGAGGGACCTTGGCCCCTTCCCCTGATGGCCAGAGAGGGCCCTGAAATGCCAGGTCACCAGGTAACCAAAGAATAATTGTATAGGCCTCAAATGCACACCAGGTTTCATCCAGGGTATTCACCTGTTGTATAACACATAAAAATACAGACTTAGGCCACACCAAATTGATCTGTTGGTCTAGGGATTTTTTTTTCAAAAGTTGAAGAGGCGAGTGAAAAAAACAAAAATAACTTTTGTTTTTAAAAATAGGAAAATTCTCGAGCGAGCGAAGGGCGAAGAATAAACAAAAATCACATTTCGATAGAAAAATATTGCATAAACAAGAGACACAGGTTTAAACAGCTATATTTTAAATTCAAATCAATTCTTATACAAAGAAAAGAATCTATGTACAAAGTTTAACAAGCAATAATGTATCTATGAGTTACATACTTTTTAAATAAATATGCACTAAAATAAGGTTTCAGCACTGAAACTTAAAAATGTAGAACACAAGTCTAAAGCTAGGTTCACCTTTGTTTACTTCCAAATAATGACAGACGGTCAGACAAAGGCCATGCATATAATCCATTGTCGCTACCTTGTTTTAAAAGGGGCATATCGATGGCTAGTACAGTATTGTATTTTGCTGAAATAAATGTGTACATTACAAAGAACTTATTTGATGTTTCTGAAATAACAACCTAGCGGTTAAACTTGTTTCGTCAACCATGTATTTTAATACTATAAAACATTGTCCCTGTGACACTTTTATAACCAGCCTTTAATGATCTAATGTTTATTTTTTGTTCACTTAAAATTGTGTTATAGGAAAAATTTGCATACATATACAAATACCGTTCTTATGCCCATTTAATGAAGAAAATGCATACCAAATCTTACGTCATGTTTCCCGATGTTGTTTGAAATTGAACATGCTTCAACGGTATCTGCTGATAGTTGCATGTTCGAACGTGAACAAACACATTCAAATAATTAAGTCACTGGAGTTGAGTGACTGAACGTAGCAGATGTGTTTATATTTATAAGGGTTGGCTGCAGCAACTTTTCACCGCAATTTGTTACAACGTTCACGACAGCGAAACAGGAAGCCATTTGTTCTGGTCGTCTCGATCGAATTTTTGAGCGTCTGCAGTTATCGATTTAAAAGGTTACGAAACACTATATTTGGCATTCCTATTCAGCGTCAAAATCGTTTCTGCGAGACTGCGTTTTACTCTTTTCACAAGTTAAAAAAATACACATGCGCTATGGTTACAGAAGGACACAAAAATGAGTGCGAGCGGTAAAAAAAAAAGTATATTTTTTTTTCCATTTTGAAAAAATAGGTGCGGCAAATCCGACGACCAACAGATCAATTTGGTGTGGCCTAAGCCAAATTGTAGCATCTCAGATTGTTTTTATTTTTTGGGGGAAAGCCTAAATTGACATAAGCGGTTAAACAGCATTAGGTGCACATTCTTATACCAGTTACAAGCATCTCAGATTCTCCACTATACAAAATGCTGAGAGACCCCTGTTTACCTGTTCCTTGAACTGCTTGAGCGTGGGAGGATGTTCTGGGACCCCATCCTCTGCATGGGCCTCAATCTCCTCAGTGGTGAGGACATGGCCGTACAGAAGGAACTGGCGCATGAACTCAGTCCTACAGTGGGAACAAGGAAGAAGTCTTGTTACAAAATGATTTACTATGTTTCAGTCCTGGGTTAAATCTCTACTCAGGAAGCATATTCTAGATCTTACCAAAGTCACAAAGAACTGATTATTCTCTGGATTCACAGACTCTAAGAAATAAATAGGTAAAAACCGTAGTTGTGAAAATTCTACTAACAAAGGCTCTCCTTGGTGGCCAATGCTTTAGGAAGAATGATATATTTGTATTATTTCTGCAAAAGCAAAAGCTCATCTCAATTCTGACCTGACATCAACTTAGAAGGAAAAAGGGGGATTGAAATTAAAAACATTGTTTAACAAGAAACCGTCGGAGACGGGTGATGCTCCCAAAGTGTTTTTTGTCACAATATTGCACTATATATTCAGATAAAAGGAAACGTCTTGACGGGCATAAATTTGGACAAAACAAGAATTGCACTATATGTACAGTTTATAGAAAATTTCAAATGGCCATAACTCTGTGAAAAATCATCCGACCATAACCGGCTGATAATATGCACATCTCCTGTTGGTAGTGAAGCTTCCCATAAAGTTTCATTGAATTCCCGTAATAAGTTGCTGAGAAATAGCTCGGACAAGAATTGCACTTTATGTACAATGGAAAATTTCAAAGGGCCATAACTCTGTGAAAAATCATCCGNTCATGAAGATCGGACAAGAAATGTGGCCTCTAGAGTGTTTACAAGGTTTCTCTATAGCCAAATAAGGAAAACTGCCCCGCCCACTGGCGGTCATGTTTTTCAACGGACTGGAACCACTTTTGAACTCAACCAACATATCATTAACACAAACATTTTTACAAAGTTACATGAAGATTGGGCATGAAATGTGACGTCTACAGTGTTTTCAAGGTTTTTCTTTTTTTTTACCAAGTGACCTAGTTTTTGACCCAGCATGACCCAGTTTCGAACTCAATCGAGGTATCATTAGGACAAATCTTCTGACTAAGTTTCATGAAGATCGGACAAGAAATGTGGCCTCTAGAGTGTTAACAAGGTTTCTCTATAGCCAAATAAGGAAAACTGCCCCGCCCACTGGCGGCCATGTTTTCAACGGACCGGAACCACTTTTGAACTCAACCAACATATCATTAAGACAAACATTTTTACAAAGTTACATGAAGATTGGGCATGAAATGTGACTTCTACAGTGTTACAAGATTTTTCTTATTTTTGACCTAGTGACCTAATTTTTGACCCAGCATGACCCAGTTTGAACTCGATCGAGATATCATTGAGACAAATCTTCTGACCAAGTTTCATGAAGATCAGACAATAAATGTGGCCTCTAGAGTGTTTACCAACAAATGTGGACAGATGGACGGACGGACGACAGACGGACGACAGACAAAGACCGGTCACAAAAGCTCACCTGAGCAATCAGTTGAGCTATAAAAAAAAAATCTATTTTGAAAAAATAGGTGCAGCAAATCCGACGACCAACAGATCAATCTGGTGTGGCCTTAACAGATAATAAAAGAATTCTCTGTTTACTTGATTGTTTTATGTTTCAGCAATACACACATTATTTAAGGTACCTGGCATATACATGAATAACTGAATTACAGCAAACAGTCAACTGAGTTGACAGTCATTTTGTAATTTTAATACAAGTATATATTTTTTAATCTTTACATTTTTGGTCATACAAACAAATGATCAGAGTTAAGCAAAATTCCTTTATGGACATTAAAGAAAATACCAGTCGTACTCAACCCACAGGGACTGTCTCTTGTGAAACAATAATTCTGATACAATCCCTTGCATGACTGTCTCTTCTGATGCATCAGACGAAGGAATGTAGATCTACCTCCACTAGCCAAGTCACACCTCAATGGATACTAGGACAAATATCACTTGTGTTTGAATGATGGCTTGGTATTCAACAACAAAGGTCACAATTACATAGCCCAAACATTGTCACATATTTTGCATGTTATTACTACTAATACTTGTGTAGCTACCTGATTGTGAAACACATACAATCATTTATTGTTCATTTGTAGGTAACACGTTCACCTGTATACTATAAATAAAATCCAATAACAAAACAAATGACCAAACAGGTGAATGCTTGACCATTACATATTGAAGTTTAAACAGTTTAAACAAAACACATTCTATACGGCTAATCTTGATACATTTTATGTGTTTATTTTCACCAACATTAGTAGCATTACACAAACTAAATATAATCTTAATTTTTATCAGAAGAATTTTGTGAAAGAGGCTAATTTATAAACACATCTGTAAACAAGAGTTCTGCAGTTGGAGACATATCCCCCCAAAACAGGGCCTTGATTTTCACACTTAATGTGACAGTGACCTTACCTTTAATCTAGTGACTTCAATTTCTAATAGGGGTCATCTACTGTCCAAGGCAATGCACATGTAAAGTATCAAGTCAATCGGTCAATTGGTTGACAAGTAATTGATTGGAAACGATTTTCACACTTATTGTGACAGCGACCTTGACCTTTGATCCAGTGACCCTAATTTCAAAAGGCGTCATCTACTGTCCAAGGCCAATGCACATGTGAAGTATTAAGCTAATTGGTCAATTTGTTGACGACTTATTGATCGGAAACGATTTTCACACTTAATGTGAGTGACCTTGACCTTTGACATTGTGACCCCAATTTCAATAGGGGTCATATACTGTTCAAGGCCAATGCAGATGTGAAGTATCAAGCCAATCGGTCAATCCATTCACAAGTTATTGATCGGAAACGAACTGGTCTACCGACAGACACACAGACTGACCTACCTTCATCCAGCAAAACAATATACCTCCTCTTCTTCAAAGGGGGGCATAAAAAGATGGGTGGAAAGTAACACTACCACCTTCATAAATGCAATTGTGCAGAGCCGAGGCTGTGTACTACCTTAACATACTAGTGCCAACCAATTTAGTATGAGTAACACTAAAACAACCAAACCCATGCAAGCTGTAACAACATGGCAATTTAACAGACAAGATTTAAAACCATGTGTACCTGGTGTGTGTCATAACACCTGTGGCTTATTTACTTTTAGACTCATCTTATCGTTGGGACAAAATAAGATGCCAACCTGTTCACCCCACCACCATGCACCCCCACTGCATATCCCTGATTTACATGTAAATGGCAGTACTGCACAGTGACAACCAACCTATGTCCAACATCAGCATGCTCATAAACATAAGATTGAACAGGGGGTCATGACTCAGCATTCCAACCAACTTAATCCCTACCTGTTGGTGCTAAACATGTTATCATGGAGACAATCTCAGTCCACCACCATGCATACTAACTGCAGCTTAATGTTTGGATTTAGTGTGAAATAATTGAATCATTTTATCATTTCTTTATCAGATATGATATTTTCATGCTCAACATTCCATGGTCCTTCTTTTCACACCATGTCAATGTCACAGTGGAAGGCCCACCATCAGCCACATGAACAGTGTGATTCAGTGTCAGCATTGGTACCAGCAGGTTGGTTCCAATTAGCACATATGTGCAAAAAGCTTCAGACAAAATATCTAGTAACCAGCCACTAGAAATACTCAAAAAAAAAATCCTATATCAAAGCTTGTTTAAACAAACACATAATAATTACTCTGGTTTAACTTAAGATACATTTGAATCCCACAAGAAATGTGTTAGTGTGAATAAAAAAAATATATGGCGTTTTCTATGTTGGCGCTTAGAATTATGAATTAATAGCCTTAAAGCACAATATAGTAGATATTGTAAGAAAGTGTAAAAATCTTGTTATTTAAAAAAAAAAATCAGAAATTTTAAAAGCCCATTAGCACTTATTTTTTAATTCAAATTTGAGAATTCAATAGTCATTGGCTATTTTTGCTACTGATATGCTACAATAGATTGTATAGATTGTACTTATATTTTCTAAGGATGTAAGTAATGCATCATTACTTTGACTGGTAGAGAGATATATATATATGAAAAGTGGTACAGAAGAATACATTTTCCACATTTGGCTTTTACATAGTAATTAATTCAAGAATCACCCTTAATGTCACAAAGTATTTTATTACCAGTACATTAACAGTACATGTAATTAAGTCATCATCTCTTTGCCACGAGGGTCACTTTTATTTGTAGGTCTAACATAGTATTACATGCCATTTGTAAACCATGGTTTTTACAATTACCAACAATGACCTTTTTACTGCTTCTTCGACTCAAATACACATGTAGGAATGAATAACCATATTACCAAAGGAAAATAAATGAAAAGGAATATGTTTAGTGAATGAAAGGGGTACAAAACTGTTCACATGACCTTTAAACACAGATTTATTTAGAACAAATAATGCAAGTTTACATAATAAAACATGGAAGCTTAAGTCTTATGTCTAGGGCTACTTTTTAAATGTGTTAAATGTTATATTATAATATTTTTTAAATGTAAAAACAATATGTTAAACAGCCTTAAGTTATTTTTTTTTAATAGAAAATTTGCCAATGACAAATAGTCTACATGCTTATGTTGCCTGCAGTGTTGTTACTGAATTACTTGAAGCTTATACAATCACAAAACAGGCAGTTCAGTTCTTAATGCGCTTCAAGACACTCTTATACCTATTTATGCATAGCCCAAGGCTATTATCAAAGTGTCATTATCTGGTTTTTATTTCATCTTTAAACCTTAACCCACACACCTATGTCTGCAAATAAACCTCAATTCAAAATTCCATTCAACCAAAGTCAATATCATTAACCTCTGTTTGGTATTGTGCACTTGGGCTTTAAACAATTTTACGATCTCCTGACATTGTTTACTCCACATTGAATATATCAACCAGCCTTACAATGTACATTCCATTAAACAAATTTTACAGTGACACATTCATAAGCCTGATTTTTTCGCCAGTTTAGGAATGGGACAAGGGCTCTTGCATTAGGAAAAAAGCAGTGTTGTGACTTAACTTTCGGAAATGTTTTTTTTCTTCTTACAACTACTATACAATTGATGATAAGAGTGTCTTTAACATTAAATTTGCTTTGGTGCAACTCATAAGCCCACATAGGGAGATGAATTAAATTGTGTACTATATTGCCATTTTGTTTTCGAAAAACTTCAATAGGACATTTAAGCAGTTGTTTGGGAAAAAAAGAGATTGAGAATGAGGCTTACCGGTAATTTCAACACCATTTTTAAAAATACAATCACTGTTATACCAACTTTATTAACATACCCACCTTTTTTGTATATTTTAATGAAATATCATTAAATATAATTAATGTACGATTTGCATTTTATTGAAAATTTATTTAATGTTTGTTAGATCTTCTTATGGTAAGAATATCTTGTGTTGGTTATAGAGATTTTCTACATGACAATGATGTCCAATTTTAATGTTCTCATTTCATGTGTGTTTTTTTGGAAACAACTGCTCAACCCACTTTTATCTTTAAATAACATAAAAACATCAACATTTAAAGGTTGTTTTTTTCATGTATCAAAAAAGTCCCATATAAAGGATCTGTTTGATTTGATCTTTAAATACAGTATGAAATCACAAGAGTCCGTTTTTTTAACACATGCTTTACAACAATTAAAATTTAATTTGAACAAATGATCAATTTGTTGGTTAACTTAGAACATAGCTGTGTATGGCTTTTTCGGAAAATTAATTCATAATAGTGGTTATTTTATGACTTAAGATGTGAAGTCTAACCTTGATTTAAACAAATATTCTGAAATAACGGGAGTCTGAGAGGATTAGCTTGACCTGTTTTAAATAATCACTCTCTAGTGAAATACAATCACCATACTGACCTTAATTCAATTTTTGCTTTAAAGTTCAAAAAAACATACACACTTATATTTCAACAATTTAATATTATGTGACCATTAACTGGTTGAACAGGGACGACACGTTATTTTAACAATCCTACATAGATAACTTGTATTTCGGCTTGAGGAAATATAAATGATCGTGCTGCAACTTAAGCTTATGGTCACATAATCCACATATAATCAAAAGGGCAAGTCTGACATTGTAAAATAAATTTGGAATCTTGTCAGTCAGACATTTAGTCGATCAGTTTGACAAACATGTTTTTTTCTGACATGATTGTGTCTGGCAGTGCACAACAACAGTTCATAAGGCATTGTATTTGCGTCAGATTTGTATGACTGTCTGACAGGTTTCACAAAGTCTAATGCCACTTATCCTAAGTTAATTTTGTGCATCAACTCAACAATTAGTATGCGGTATAAAAAGCAACAACAACCACGTCTAAGGCTCGTCGACCTTACTTTTTGGTTTGACATTTCGTGCCAACAACAGACAACAGAAACTTGAGAAAGGCTTCCGACAATTGTAACATTCACCGAAACATCCGCCAGTATTCCGCACACACAATTAAATGCAGAAATAAATGAATTCCATCGAAACTACGCTCATACTCATATAGAAAACCTATTAAATTCCATACATAAAATGTACTCACGAAAAGTTC
Organism: Dreissena rostriformis; assembly: GCA_007657795.1. NCBI lineage: Eukaryota > Metazoa > Mollusca > Bivalvia > Myida > Dreissenidae > Dreissena > Dreissena rostriformis. Next base: position 77,533 of record VMBQ01001385.1, read on the forward strand.
AGCTCGCCATGTTCCTCCTTCACTGACTGAAGCTACCTTCACGCTAAAGAGCTCTTTTCTTACCTAGGGGATCGTCTCAAAACTTACATGACCTGTCAGACTTGACAAGTTAATAAAGGCAGATGATGTTGCGGGTATTGTGTGTACTGTAAAGGTAGATACTCATGTTGCACGTGTAATTTGTTGGTGTTAAGAAGATTTACCCAGTAACTCAAAAGGTGGCAAATGGATTTAACTCAAAATAATCATTTTAAAAATAAAAAGTTTTTTTTTTGTTTAAATAAAAGATAACCAAGTGGCTGTGCCCTAAATGCAGAGGTTGGCACACATTCTTCTCACCTAGGTTTTCCCCACTTCCTTTTTTTGTGAGCTTGGTTGTTGGCTAGCATACTGAACAGGTGGGATTTCCCCAGGGTACCCCAACTTGTCTCCTACTGCTCAAGGCCACAACAAAATTGAAAAACTTTCAGTAAAATTGAATAGCTGGAAATTGCAGTTAAAATTAAAATTCGTCCAAACTTTCATGCTTCTAGTAATTAAATAATAATTCTTGGACACACTCTAGGTCCTCACATAATACAGTATCAGGCGCAAAAAACCTCATATAATACCGGTACACACACATAAGCACCAAGCTGGCCCATGTCGCGCACCAAAGTTTAAGCTATATAATAATGGTCATGATATTTAATGATGATAATTTAATAATTGTTACATAATTTATATTATATTTTATTACAATTGATATAATAATTTATATATAATAATGAATTTAAATCTTGACACATAATTATGATAACGATAACATCTTATACCCCAAGTCAAATAAGAAATATTGTCCTCCCTCCTGACATCCATGTTTTTAATTGGAGTAGAATGCTCAACTTAAATATGAATGTTATTACAGTTCGATTATTTTGAAGGGCAACAATTTAGTAGAAAGTGATGGCACTAATGACTCCACATGTTAGTTGTCGACTACACTACTTCAGTTAAAGCTCTAAACTGAGTCTAAGCTGAACCCTTTGTTCTGCTATACAGTGTAGTTAAGGTTCTTACGCTTAGTAATAGTTCTTTTCTTAGTTCAAGTTCTTAGATCAATAGTTCTTTTGATGCTACATGTACATGTTCTTTTTAAATAACATACATGTTATACACATTTGGTGTTTCATCTTTATTTCATGATTTAAGAAGTAAATATGATATGTTACAAACAAGGAAATTAAACAATTGGCAACCCCGTTTTTAGCTAAAATTAGTATTGTTCATGACTCTTAACTTTTGGACATACAGGTTTTTGTAAAAAATTAATTACTTTTCTGATTTAACAGGAATTCTGCCCTGTTGCGCTTATCTGGTGACACTTCGATCATGCGTTTTTACAACCGGATTAAGGTCATAGAACCTTGCACAGGAATGCCTTAGGGCAATGGACCATTACATTTTTGTTATTGGGTATATAACTATATATATAATATATAACAGTAATAGAAAATGGTTTCACCCATCAGCTTAAACTGAAACATACATTTAAGTAATTTATACTATACGGCATGATATTTTACAAGCACGTGCTATCATTCATTTAAACAATGGACGCTATACATATTCCATAACTGTATCCGATCGTCAATGCAATATTTTTAGAGTGTCTCTAAATTTTCGAACACACATATTTTTTGTATCTTAATTTTTGGACAACTATATTTTTGAAAAAAAATGTATGTAAAATTTTTGGACACAACAACTTTTTATTATTGAAGTCTCCAAAAACTGAGTAATTACGGTAATCTGCACAAGAATACACTCTAAATTAAAGATATATTTTTGTAAAAGTCTCTAGATAAATGGAATTCATGCAGTTGTTTTACTCTTTAAGTTTGTTTTATTTACAATTAAGTAAGAACAAACAGGCACACATACAGAAGACAATTTATTCAGTAATTCTAGCAAGAAATTATAGTTTAAAATGATATATTGTACATAAAATTACCGTACCTTGTAAATAAAGTATGGTGTAAAGTTATAAAAGTGTTTTCACTTAATTTAAATAAGACTGATAAGAAAACACAATAATTAATAAATACAAAATATACACAAACAGGTTAAGTACAAAATAAAATGATGGCTAATGGTTTCTTCTGGCATGAATAATGATGCAATCCTGTATGATGAAAAAGTATTAATTATAATAAATAGAATATTTAAGCAGGGTGTTCAACTGGCGCTATGCTCACACTTTAAAATATTCACATATTTCATGATTTTATCGCGAGAGTTATGTTGAGTAACATGAAGTTTATTTACCATCATTGAAGGTTGCATATATAGTATATACGTTTAAGTAATAAGACATTTTTTAAGTAAGAGTAAGATCTTTTTTTCTGATGTATAAGCTATAAGAAGTCTGGTCGTCAATAAGAAATTTCTAGGAAATATGTTATATGAAAATTAACTTATATGTACGTTACGGTAAGCATTACTTTGGTCATCAAATGTAGATAAGCATAAACAACAACAAAATAGCCACCATTCATAAATAAAAAGACTCAAATGCTTAAAAAGCCTCAACCAACAAAACATGTTTCAATAAGGGATGGATACCCCCACATAACACTTTTGTCTCAAAACTATGTCACAAACAAACTGTTTATGGTCAAATAAATTTGTTGACCTCCAAATGTTAACTTTCAGGTAATGAGACTGCTGATACATGTGACATTCAGTTTCCTCATGTGTTCATTTGCAGTAAGTTATTTTCAAATTGCATGATGAATGACAAAGTTACAGCCTGGGCAAGCTGTGTATGGCCATATTTGACTTTTAACCCCTAAGTTTGACCTTGACCTGTAAGGTGTGGAAAAAGGCTATACACACAAATTGCCGTTTCCTCATGATGATCATTAGTGGTAAGATTCAAAAGCATGATGACTGACAAAGTTTAAGTCTGCACAAGCTGTTTTATGGCCAATTTTAACCTTTGAACTCTAAGTTAGATCTCGACCTTTGAGGTCAGGAGACACTTGTTACATGTAACATTTTTTTTTATGATAGATTGCATTTTTGAGACGATTTTTTTCCATCAATATATGACAAAGTTATGACTGAGACAGGATTTTTCAAGCTGTTTTATGGCAAAGTTTGCTTCTGAGTGTGACCCTAACCTTTGAGGTAGAGAGACGTGATTTCAGAATCCATCAATACATGGAAAAGTTAACACTGGAAACATTTCTCAAAGATGTACAAACGTACAGACAGGCAGACGGATAGTGCAACTGCTATATGCTGCTTTCTTCGGGAGGTGAAGGAGTGAACATAAAATTAATATACAGAAACTTACAACATTTCTACTGCAAGCAAAATTCTTCAAATGTAATGTGCATCTTCAAGTTTAATAAAAGAAGTAATTGGAAAACAAGTTAGAAGGGCTTCTCACCATGAGAGCCCATATTCCCAAAATCCTTAATAAAAACTTAAGGACATTTCATATTATTTCTTTGTCTATGGGTCATTTTTGTGTATAGGTCTTCCTTTTTTAAACATGAAAATACTAGTAAGATGTTTTCATTTTGCATTTAAATAAGATATTTCAACCTACGTACAAAATACTTAGAGGTCAAACCATTGTCCCAATCTGATCATATAACTTAAACTAGTATTGTAGATCTAAGACAAAATGAGATAATAACATCAATTGACATTCACAAAACAATAAATCAGATCTAAAAGCTTGTTTTTGAGTTTATCTTTATTTTAGCACACGGTACATATTTCTAACAACAATATATTACATAAAAACTTGCCACATTCATTACGCCACTGATTTTACAACGAGCCATTCAAATATAATTATGATCACAGTCTATATACATTTACATTTCAAAACATTCAAAATACTAAAATATCACAGTCGTTGCATATGAATCATGAAACACAATGCTGTGCTGTAACGGGTGTCTGTATTAAAATTAAAAGATCCCTTACATGGGTATAAGTGCACCTGTTTGATTCCTACTTTAAGGCTTCTGGTCCTTGCTTTGGTGAGGAAGATCAAAATTAACCTCAGTAAACACACCTAAACTTTATAACAAGGGATTCCTCTTAAACATGACCTAAATGTTTACTTAGGTAACTGCTAGAGATAAGAGGGTTTCAAAATACAGAACAAAATCAACCAGCAAAAGCTGATTTGTATAGAGTTAAAAAAAGACATGTACAAAACCAACCCTCTATGATAAATAAAAAACAGATTTAAACAAGAGTGCCAAACTGTCACAAGATACGCCCGTTCGAAGGTTTTGGACACCATGCTCAATGCTTGAAATGCACTAAGTGACCTCAAGACCTAGTTATTGACTTGGCATGACCCATATTTGAACTTGACCTAGATATCATTTAGATGTAACATCTGACTAAATTTGGTGAAGATCAGATGAAAACTACTTCAATTAGAGAGCGGACACCATGCTAAATGCTTTAAATGCACCATGTGACCTCGTTTTTGACCGGGCATGACCCATATTCGAACTTGACCTACATATCATCTAGACACAACTTGTAACCAAATTAGGTGAAGATCAGATGAAAACTACTTCAATTAGAGAGCGGACACCATGCTAAATGCTTGAAATGCACTAAGTAACCTCGTGACCTAGTTTTTGACCCGGCATGACCCATATTTAAACCTGACCTACATATCATATAGACACAACTTTTGACCAAATTTGGTGAAGATCGGGTGAAAACTACTTCATTTAGAGAGCGGACACCATGAAATCCTTGAAATGCACTAAGTGACCCCATGACCTAGTTTTTGACCCGGCATGACCCATATTCCAACTTGGCCTAGATATTGTCTAGACTCAACTTCTGAGCAAGTTTGGTGAAGATCGGATGAAAACTATTTGAATTAGAGTCCGGACAAAGTGGCGCCGTTGAAAATGCACTAATTGACCCTATGACCTAGTTTTTGACCCGGCATGACCCATATTCGAACTTGGCCTATATATCAACTAGATGCAACTGCTGACCAAGTTTGGTGAAGATCGGATGAATACAATTTGAATTAGAGTCCGGACAAAGTGATGCCTTCCGCCCGCCGCCCGCCCGCCGCCCGCCAAGGGGTTTCACATAATACGTCCCGTATTTTATACGGGCGTATAAAAATCAAATCAGATCTTGCTACAGGAATATATTTTTATTCAAACAGAGACACAACTGTGGATTCTAAAATTTCAACCCTCTGTATTGCCAAGAGTAACTCGGTAATTGACCTGAAAACTCAGTAATTCACCTGAAGACTCAGAAATTGACCTGAGGAACTCCGTATGCTGTGACCTCGGTGTCTTTTTAGTACAAATAAATAACATCAGATCATAACATGTAAAAGGACGGGACTTAATCTGTTAAGACGGAATGTTTGCAATAAATAATAAAAAATACTGTAAATTTAAATAAAATATAATTTTAAAAATATCTGCCTTAGTAATATGCAATTTATTTACTTAATAAAAACATGAAATTCACTACAAATTTTCAAAACAAATGATGGTGCAAAAACAAAAACAACAGACAATATCAGAGCTAAAACAATAGCACAAATGATATGATACTTCTCATATTTGCTCTGAAAATACATTGTCTTTATCATCTCTCCAATAACAAACTGCACACACGTATTGGAGTCTAACAAATGCACATAACAATGCAAAATACGTGTATCCCTAACAACTATCTCAAACAAGTACAGTTAATATCTCCTTAGTTTTTCATGACATTTTACACTGAGAACTCATTTTCATATTTTCTATCTTGCACAAAAACACCATCTACTTTTGTAATAGTACTAGTATTTTGCTATAGACAAAAGATAAATACTTAAATTCAAAACAACTATAGAAACATATCAATAACTTCTACTACTAAATGCAGTACAACGTTTAATATTCATCACGTTCAATTAAAAAATTTAGCATGTCATTTGGTTACAATACACACTGTTAATTTTGTGGCACATCACAAATTTGCATCTTCAATAGATTTTCTTCGCGCAAATTTCCGTTCGAAATCTTCGTCGGACATTTGCATAGGTGCTAAAGAGTCATTTTGACCTTTTGGCAGGCGGGAGGGTGGGGTTTGGGATCGTCTGTGTGGGCTTTTTGAAGGTGTGGCGATACGAACTCGATTACTCTTGGTGCGTTGTCTGCCCGGAGATTTCTTTATGTTGTCGATGTTTCTTTCCAACTCTACAACCTGTAATTGAGAGACATTGCTTAGTGAAATATTATCACAAAATTATATTTCCATCTAGTGCACTTCATTCATTCCAAAACTGAACACCAGTATGCAAAACCAGAACAAGCAAATAATATAGATTAAAATGTCAAAACATTCCATTTCATATCCACAACTAAGATCTTGAATAGAGAAATGTTGTAGATTTAATGTAAATACATATAATTAGACCAACAAACTGCTGTAAATATACGGTATAGCATTGTATGATACGTCAACTTGACAATGAAGAAAAAGTTGCAAAGACAAAAGAACCATAGCATCGTGAATGAATATGAGCCTCCCTCTCGGAAAAGAGGGTTTAATGCATGTTCGTAAAGTGTCGTCCCAGATAAGCTTGTGCAGTCAGCACAGGCTAATCAGGGACAACACTTTCTACCTAAACTGGATTTTTTGCTAAGAAGAGACTTTCTTTAAACAAAAAATATCATAAAAGCAGAAAGTGTTGTCCCTTATTAGCCTGTGCAGACTGCACAAGCTTATCTGGGACCACACTTAGGTAACGCACATGTATTAAACCTCCTTTTCGCAGAGCAAGTCTCAAATTAATCAATCATCGACCAGACTATCACATATGACAAAGTATCCCACTGATACCAATAGGCCTGCATACCTGCTGATGGTTGAGATTGGCCACCTTGATCTCGTTTTGCAGGGCCCTCATAGTGTCTTGTAGCCTCAGGTAGCGCTCCTCAATACGTGCACGCTCCTTGTCCTGAATAATATGCAATGTGTGAGTATTTTAAAGATCCTTCTGTGTCTGGAGCTGCATTATATGAGGACACGGAGTCTATTCCAGCACTACTACCTAATTAACTTTACTAGACTCACAAAAGTTGGGACAAATGTTGTATTAATTTATAGCTCCACTTTCCAGCTATTTAGTTTTTACTGAAAAATATTCAATTTGTATATGGTATTGTGCTGATGGGGGGAAACAGAAGTACCCTGAGGAAACCCCACCTGTATGGTATACAGACTACCAACCAAGCTCATATGCGCCAAAATTGAGGATTGAACCAGAGTTGCCTTGGTGTGTGTACAAAAAACTGTGATAACCAGACAGCGAATAGGATGCAAATTCATCAAATATTTCATAAAGAATATTGCGCACATTATTCAACAACAAAATTGGAAGGCTTCAATAACGCTTCACAAATGATCTGCAAGTGCAAATATCTGTAATAAATTGTCATGTGCATACAGAAGAATGTTTGCAATGCAACAGCCATTAAGATCATTAAGTTAATTAAAAGTGTTTTGTTGTTATTTTTTAAAGAAATTTCTGACAGAAGTCTATTTATAACTCAAACCATGTGATGAAAGGGCAGCAACTTCACCAGTTCTCATACACTTTTACTGCTTGATTATACCATAAGTTATCATGTACTGCATATTCATTGAAATTTGAAAGAGCCTTTACAGCAATGTTTGTGCCAAACCCTTGGGACAATAATACAACTAGAACTTGTCACAGAAGTGACAAATACCCCCGAAGGCTGCATGTAGTAATAACTTGCAAGTTGTAACAAAAAAACAACAGCGCCTGGGGTTTTGCCAGTTTTGACCCCAGGCACAATGTTACATACCAAATATTAAACCTTTGGGCCTTGTGGTTTCAGAGGCTTTTGTTATAGTAATTTTGCTATACAAGTCTTTATTAATAATTTGACCCCAAGATGTGACCACTTATGACCCCAGGGTCATGATTAGATGAAACTAAGTAAATGGCAAATATACAGTGTTACATACCAAATATAACACATCTGGTGTTGTTGTTTCAGACATAGCATATTTTGCTAATAAAGTAGAACTATAAAGTAACACAAATAATGTTACATAGATTTTCAGTCGAAAAATGGGCATACAATTTTTAATGTTTTACACAGAACTATTCAAATTTCCTGTGAACAGCTTCATATCAATGCCTGTAGGTTTGAAAGTTGTATGTTGAAAAGTGAGGGAGAACGCCTACAGACAAATTTGTGTCTACTGAAAGACAGACAGACAAACAGATGGACAGACATCCATAAGGATTCCAGTATATCCCCCTTTACTTGGTAATGGACATTATAAAATTTACAGATTAGTTAAAATACCCACAAGGTTGACAATGTTTTGTCCCCAAAACAAAAGCAACAACTCTTACCCTACTGCTTTCAATGTTGGTTATGATTTGATGCTTCTCTATTTCATGCATCATCATTTTCTGCTCTGATTCTCGGATCTTCCTCACTTCCAACTCATCCGTCAGGTCTAGAATGTGATCCTGAAAGCGAAGAAAGGTTGCTGTATATTTGCTGTGACCTGTGCTTATAATGATTCACATTAACCATATGAGCCTTGCTCTGTGAAAAGGGGGTTTAATGCATGTGCGTAAAGTGTCGTCCCAGATAAGCCTGTGCAAACACAGTTTGCACAGGCTAATCAAGGACAACACTCTCCGCCTAAACTGGATTTTTGCTAAGAAGAGACTTTCTTAAAACGAAAAATATCATAAAAGTGGAAAGTTTTGTCCCTGATTAGCCTTTGCGGACTGCACAGGCTTATCTGGGACGACATTTTACGCACATGCATTAAACCCCCTTTTCTCAGAGCATGGCTCATATTTAATTGCAGTATCACAGAAAACAAGGGGGGGGGGGATAGTCCAGGACAAAACATTAGAAAGACTTTGACTTTGAAGATAAAACAATATTTTAAGAATCACATTTTTCTTGTATATAACATGTTAATGTTCTTTTATTTAACTTTTCATGGTTTATAATTTTAACCACACATGGCAGTCAAAATATAGATGTTTTAGACTTTTTCTAAGTAATTCACATTCAATTTTATCTTACATTTGTATACAAATATACAGAGAAATAAAGAACACTTCCACTATATATTCCTTAGGTTTATATCATATTTTTGTTGTAAGTAAAATTGAATTGAACAGTCGGTTGACAGTGTCCATGAAATGTAAACAGTTGCTGATTTGTATTCATATTCAATTGTTATACTAACTTAACTTCAGCTACAAATGAGAGAGTTCCAAACAAAACCACAATCCAGAATTCTATAAAATGTGTACCCAATAATACACACAGACACAGACAATAGCACATGTAAACATAAAACATTTTATTTTCAGTTATCAGAAAGCCCACAGCAATATTTGCTACAAACATGTACAGATGTCCACACATTATTACAAAATACAGACAAGACCTGTCTCAAGACCAAGCGCTCGACAATTCTTCCGCTTTCAAAGTATAATTTACATTTTATGTCAGTCAGCTGATATAATAACCTCAAAGACGAATTTGAAAATTGATGTTGAATATCTGTATTATTTTTATAGTATATGTCAACCTTAAGCTGTACATTTATAAATTAAAACAATAAATGTGACCATGCCAGGAAATTTAAAGTTTCAACTGAATAGTAGTAGTTAGAGACATATGAACTGGTTGCATGCAAACTTTAACCTGTACCATATTTCAACTTGCACATAAACCTTAACTAGATGTTTCTAAGTATAACAGGGGGCATAATGATGCTTATAGGGAGGTCAAAGTTATATGTCTTAGTTAGTGAGTGCTTATAAAAAGACCCTGAACACATACAATTATGTAACATTTTATTTCAATATCTCAAGTAAATATATAATTATGGAACAGTTGCTGGCAAACATTACCAGAATTATTTTAGTACAAAAGGGGCATAATTCTGCTTAACTACAGGTCAGAGTTTTGAAAATTGGTCAGTGACCTCACACCATGACTCCAAACACATGTGTGAAGTTTCAATATAATACCTGTACTAGAAACAGTTACATGGAGAGGTTGCAGGTTTACCTTAACCATAGCATTATGAAGAAGCCATGGCGTCACAAACATTTGGGTGAGTACTATAGCTTGGACTATTTTGTGAATAGTCAAGCTTAAAACATGTGATCTAAGCTAACTTTCTATTTAAAGCATTTCTCACTTTTTCTTTTTGTTCTTTGTTGTAATTGCGAAAATACTGTAAACGAAACAATAAAATTTAATGGAATTTGTTAATTATGAGAAACCATACAACATTTGAATCTCTGTTCGACTCCCTTTAAAGCAGATACATAAATATATGGTATAATTATGACGGCTTTGACATCAGCCATACAGTATTGGTTCGCTCAGATATGACAAAAGACAAACAGCACTGATTCAAACAAGACATTTTAAAGTAAAATGAAGAAGATAAGTGACAATCAGACATGCTGACAAGAAAGTGATGATCTAAAGCTTTTGTCTCATTAACTGTTAACTCTTACCGCTAAGATACGCATTTGTAGTCCCTTAAAAAATCAAATTAAATTTAATACTTTTCTTACTAAATTCTAGTTTTTAAGCCTTTATTTCCAACCCTAAGATACTGATGAGCAGCAAACAACATAAAACCTGAACAGACTGCGAGTATCTCACAGGCTGTTCTGGTTTTATGCTGGTTGCAAAGGCCATTTTCACATTACTTCTGAGCGGTGAAGGGTTAATGGACTTGGGTTTGAAAGGCAATAATAAACCAACAACAATACACACCTCAAGAACTTCAACACATTGGAGGTTTTCTATTTCTCGTTGTGCCAACTCTGTAACAAACAACAAAATACATTATATAACTATAACCAGATTCTAATAAAAATCATTTAATTTTGATTTTCCACACAACACTTCAGACAAACATGTAATGTTCAAGCAATATTTTTATTGATAAATGTGATAAAAGCTTTAATACCATTATGTTTGGGAATAGAAAGTGCTCAAACATTTACATGTTCTTTGACACAAATTTAAACCCTACAAGATTAACAGCAGGTTCAATAACCTTAAAAAATACTAAAATTAAACGTTTGGTCTTGAATGTTTTCAAAGTCTAAAACTACTGATTATCGTAATATGTGACCAAAATGTATAAGTCAATATTCAAATATGCAAAATAATATGTTCAGAACAGCTTTACAAAACATGTGAGCGGTTAACAACCAACGTTTGATGGTGAACTGTGCACCTTGTTTAGCTGCCGCCAACTCATCTAGTACTTCCTCTCTGCGCGCTAGCTCTGTGAGGAGGAACTTCCTGTCGCTCTCATTGGACGTGAGCGCGTCGCGGATGTCCTTCCGCAGCTTCTGCTCGTACTTGATCTTCTCACGTACCTGGTTACGCAGCCACTTCATCTTGATCTGAGGGCAGACAGAGTTGAACATTGAAATGAGTCTCGTTCAAGGAAAACAGGGCTTAGCCCTTTGCATGCTGGGAAATTTGTCATCTGCTAAAATGTCGTCTGCTGAATTTCTAAAATTAGCATTTTCTTCGATTTTTTTTCTAAGAATACTATCAGAATAGCAAACAGTTTGGATCCTGATGAGACGCCACGTTCTGTGGCGTCTCATCTGGATCCAAACTGTTTACAAAGGCCTTCAAAATCCGGTTCCAGCACTGAAAGAGTTAGTGCATGTACATAAAGTGTCATCCGCACAGGCTTATCAGGGACGCCACTTTCCACTGTTATGGATTTTTTAGTTTTAAGGAAGTCTCTTCTAAACAAAAATCCAGTTTAGGCAGACACTGTAGTTCTTGATTTGCTTGCGCAAACTTCACAGGCTAATATGGGACGACACTTTACCAAAATGCATTAAGCCCCGTTTTCCCAGAACAGGGCTCAAATTATAAAGAATGGTAGGTTTCTGACAGGAATTGAGAGGAGCTTTTTTTTAAAGTTTACCCATAAATAATGCAAAATGATTTGCTCACTCGTTAAAAGCAGTTCTTTTCAGCCAGAAGAAGATCCTGGATACTTGGTTTTTACTCCAGTGCAAAAAATCTGATGGACTAAGATTTTTAAATGACAAGTTGGTTTTAAAATCTTTTTTTGAGTTTGGGGATTTTCGAAAAGCATGATCCAGTTATCCACTCTTTAAAAGCGCCTTAAGGTTATAATGAAATATGAATCTGTGCATGATATTCTAAGAGCAAATGCTTAAATTGTACAAGTGTTTTGTCATAAAACATGTACAAAATTTTCCGCTTAAACGTTACCAAAGGTTTCATAAATGTATGATATTACCAATCATATTAACTTCTTTAAGTTCAATATCACATATAACATGAAAGTTATTTTTTATTAAATCTACCTTAATATCAGCCAGGAGATTCCCATTCAGAGCACCTTTAACAGAACTAACGATCTGAAAATGAATGTATAGGTAGTTATTAATGATATCAAATAAACAGCCGTGGTACCAACATTTGAAAAACACATATTTTTTTAATGCAGGTGAAGGTCAAAACTGTGGTATCTGCTAAACAATTCTATATGAGATACACCAGTTTCACACTTATCCTTCTTAATTTAAAGCATATGGCCATCTCAGTAAAGCACATCCAATTACAAATCAAAGGTACTAATTCTTAAAACTTAAGAAATACAAACTTTGCTATGCACCTTAAATTTCTCTATACATCCTGTGGACATGACATCCATCAAGGCGTCAACTTCAGAAATCATGTCCGAGGTAAAGTTCTGAAGAAAAAAACACAAATGGTGTGAATATTTGGATCAATAAATGTACCATTTGTTACAAAATTATGGCATAGATGCCCAAAAAGATGGCGAAAATGCATACTTGGATAATATTTTGTATAATGTATTTTTGCAGCAAATTCAAAGATGATAATGAATGTACTTAAAATCTTAATGAACAACTGTAAGCAGCAGATGTTATCAATGGATAAAAAAAAAATCTCTGTCTTTAGGTTATTTTTTGTGTGGTGTGGTGTATTGAATTCAGTATTTTATCCAAGGCTTAACACTATAACATCAAGTGTTTCCAATACCTCGTATAGACATTTGGTCTTCTTGAATTCAAGAGTGAAAAGATTAACAAGAGATGTGTTTGTCAGAAACACAATGCCCCCTAATGCACTGCTTTGATTTGATTTTTTTTCTTTTTTTGACCTTTGACCTTGAAGGATGAACTTGACCTTGACCTTTCACCACTCAAAACGTNGATGACCCTTTTCCCATACACTTAATTTTCGTTTAAAAGAGATCACCTTTAAATGAAAAATTCTATAAAAGCGGAAAGTGTTGTCACTGATAAGCCTGTGTGGAATGCACAGGCATATCCGGGACGACACTTAACGCAAATGCAATAAGCCCAGTTTTCCCAGAAGGAGGCTAAAATAATGACATAACAGCTGGAATTCCCATAGAACCATACCTCATATCTGCGTTCAATTTTCTTGAGCTCGCTGTTGAGGTGGAAGATCTCGTCCTCCAGCCGCTTGGCCTTGGAGATGTCGCTCTCCGTGAGCTGCGTCTGCGTCTCAAACTCCTTCTTGGTCATCTCAAGGCGACTTAGCAGCTTGTGGTTGTCCTCCTCCAGTCTACAAATACGTAAAGCATGTGCGTCAAGTGTCATCCCAGATTAGCCTGTGCAGTCTGCACAGGCTTATCAAGAAAGACACTTTCCATCTAGACTTGATTCCGTTTAAAAGAGACTTCCTGTAAACGAAAATTTCCATAAAAGCAGAGAGTGTCTTCCTGTATTAGCATATACAACTGTCATACATACACAGAAAAAGCTGGAGTGCCCAACTATTGTAAGCTGCACTCTGAGAAAACTGGATGTAATGCATCTTCAAAAAGTGTCATCCCAGATTAGCCTGTGGAGACTGCGATTTGCACAGGCTAATCAGGGACAACACTTTCCGCTTTATGGGTTTTTATGTTTAAAGGAAGTCTCTTCTTAACAAAAATCCATTTAAGTGGAAATTATCGTCCCTGATTAGCCTGTGCAGACAGCAAAAAGTTTGATTACTTCATTTTGTTATTTATTTCTGGAAAAAAAGTACGTAAACAGGGTGTTACCAAAAAGAAAAAGGGTGGGCTCACGGACAGACTTCTTCAAATTAACATAATGAAGGGTTTTAAGGAAGTTGAGTTAAAGTATTTGACTTTAGTATGTATTGAATTCAAAGGAAAGATTTTACACACATACTTTACTTGTTCAGATTTTGGTTGAATCCCTATAGCAGAAAAAATGCTAGATCCTTTAGGCCCATTACCTGTTCATTCCCTGCTGTAATATCTCTGCATCTTTTCTGTACTTCTCCTCATTTCGCTTGGAGATCTTAAGACTGGACTTGTCCTCAGACAATTCCATCTGAAATGCATTCAACAGTTGTATAATGTTAATTGTCTCAATAAGGAAATGTGCTGATTACTATGTAAGATCTTTGATCACACAAAAAATACAATGTTACTGATATATATGCACATGAGATTGATGAAAATAAGAGGATGATAATGATGTTGATAACAATGATGATGATGATATCATTAATAACTATGATTATTATGATGATAACAAAGATAATGGTCATGGCAAAAATGAGTCTCTTTCTGCGATAACTTTGCTCAACACATGTGTGTAAAGTGTCATTCCATATTAGCCTGTACAGTCCAAACAGGCTAATCAGGGACAACATTTTCTGCATTGACTGGATTCTGGTTTAGAAGAAACTTCCTTAAATCAAAATATTTCGTAAAAGCGGAAAGTGTCGTCCCTGGTTCACTTTTGCAGAATGCATAGGCTAATCTGAGACGACACTTTCCGCACATCCATTAAGTCCAATTTTCCTAGAGCGAGGCTCAAATAAAATGAAGGATGTTACGCTGTTTTCTACCCCGTACCTTGAGTGCCTGTATGGCTGCCTCGTACTCTGCCTTGTCCTTCTTCAGTTTCCGCTGCAGGTCCTTCAACACATGGGCTTCACGCACCTATAACAAAAATGTTAAACGTTCAAATAAACTGTTTAAAACATCACGTTATATATTAAATTTTTACAAAGTATTATCTGTCCTCAGGCGTTTGGCTCATATTTTCAAATTTAACCAAAGCATCAAGATACATTTGTGATAAAACATAGATTAACATAACTGGGGTATAAAAAAAAATAAATGCTGATGTTAATTTTGTTATTTTATCTTGACTAAAGACAGACAACACAAACACAATTCTCAGATTAATTAACATTTATATAGAACTGTAACAGCAAAACGTTTTGAATTCATTCAGCAATTTTGCTTTGCACTGCCTGGTCCAAAAAAATTATCATCATTTTTACCAGGTTTGTTTAATATTTTGTTATAAGTGAACTGTCCTGAACTTTGCAGGCCTTGGTCAGTTGGCTAAAATCAAAGACAAGCCAATGTTAAATTATTAATAAAATTATAAAATAAGGGTTTCTCTTCTTGAGATTTTTGTTATTCATTTGAGCCTTGCTCTGGCAAAATGGGGCATAATGCACGTGCATAGAGTGTTTTCTCAAGTTAGCCTGCTTATCAGTGAAGACATTTTTCGCTTTTATGGTATTTTTCGTTCAAAAAAAGTATCTTCTAATAAAAAATCCAGTTATGCGGAAAGTGAAGTTCCTGATAAACCTGTGGGGAAAGTTTCATACCGGATTAGCCTGTGCAGACTGCACAGCCTAATCTGGGAGGACACTTTACATACATGCATTAAGCCCCGTTTTCCCTTAGCAAGGCTCATATATACATGTACTAAGCATTTCTTTAGACTTTGTACCTTAGCCTCGTTGAGCTCCCTCTTCAAGGTTTCCACGGCGACCCTGCTGTTCTCCCGCTCCTCGTGAAGTTTGTTAGTAATCAGCTTGATTTCCTCGCGCGCGGCGCGCTCACGGTGCTGGATCTCCATGTAGCTCTGACGCAGATCCTGCACGGTCAAATGTTTGAACATTGAGTATAATGAGACAAATGTTTGAACATTGAGCCTAATTTGACAAATGTTTGAACATAGAGTCTAATGTGACGAGATTCAAAACTGCGGACAAATGTTTGAAAATTGAGCATAATTTGACGAGTTTCAAAACTGAAAATATTTACCTAGTATCTTGCTTCACTTATTGCTCATGTGATTTACAGAATAATTGCTGAAACTATTATATTTTATCATAATTATTGATAAAATCATGTTTATAATCTATTAACTTAAGTGTTTAAAATATAGAACATATTAATACAGAGACTCAATAACACATACACATTCCCGGTATTTCATTCTATAATACACTTTACACTCCACACAATGCCTTTGTATATACACCCCTGTACGAAAATACCCCAGAGAGGGATAACTGTGCAGTATTGGAAGAAGAAGAAGAATAATACTGACATAAATAAATGTACTGATTGTATAAAACATTTACAGGTAATAAAATATTCAATCACAGAAACACAATTAAGTATAAACACAAAAGTCCACAACAACAAACCAATTCACAGCAGAATTGAAATTACAGGTAATCATAACAACTCCAATTGCAGAAGGCACACTATGCTAAAATTTTCATAACATGAAGGCTAAACTTGATTAATCTGGATTAACCCTTTGCATGCTGGGAAATTTGTCATCTGCTAAAATGTTGTCTGCTAAATTTCTAAAATTAGCATTTTCTTTGATTTTTTTTCAAAGAATACTATCAGAATAGCAAACAGTTTGGATCCTGATGAGACAGTATGTGGCGTCTCATCAGGATCCAAACTGTTTGCAAAGACCTTTAAAGTCCGGTTCCAGCGCTTAAAGGGTTAAGCAGTGAAAGACAACCAACCACAAATACATCATGCTAAACTGTATGTTAAGAACTTCATGCTGAAAACATGTATTAAGATTTCAACTTCTTTTCTATATAACGAATAGATTTACATATTCTTTTTATTACACTTTATTGTACTAATTGGATGCATGCATGCACGTTGAACCACAAATAACGCATACCAATTACTACCAATATTCATGATAGAAATACCTTTAATGTTTTTTTAATATATATACCGCAAAAAAGTACATATAAACTATATATTTTTATTTCCATATTATGTCTTCATAAGACTGAGTTATGATAATGAGTGTCCATATAATAACAAAAAAAAGTGTGACTGAAAAGTAATCATGCAAATAAGACTTTAAAACATTAGTTTCATTCTACGCTGGCATTCTAACTACATTTCCGCTCTTAAAGCTTGACCTACCCAAATCCCATTCGTCTGAAATTGGGTTAATGCACACAGAAATGTTACAAAGTGTTAAAACAACATGTTAGAAACTAGATGAAATATAAAATAGTAAAATCATTTAGAAAGCATTGTGCAGGTTTTTGTAAAAAAAAAGGATGTAATAGTGATGTTTTGCTTAAAATAACAACTCTAAACTGTATTGTCGATTGCGTCAGTACATGTTGTGTAAGACTTAAGCCCCCCCCCCCCNTAATTATTATTAATGTATGACCAATATTGAATGAATAAACATTTTTGAGAAGAAAAAAAAACATTTCAGAAAAAATACTCTAAAGAGCTGAAAAAATATCCCCAATACCTTTACCAATGTTAATCAAAACATTTCCAGCAAAAAAGATCGAGTAACACTAAGACTAAAATACAATTTCCCAAAAGGGGAAATCACAAATATGAATAAAAACAAACATACACAAGCTTTCTAAATGATATCACTGTTGATAGAAAGGATTTAAGCAAACAAAATAAAAACATTAACAAAACATGTTCCATTATAAGGGGTGCTGGGTTTAACATGTGACCTACATGGATTTTCCCATTTGCCTCAGACAACTCTCCGGCAAGTTGGCCCTTTGTAGTACTAAGTTCCTTTAACTCTTGCTGCAAAAAGCACACACACACATTTTATATAACACGTGACACCGACAACCCTAAAGGCGTGCTACCATAACCACTTGCAGATGAATGTTGTAAATTTGGATGACAACAATATGTGTTGTACCAGATATAGATAACAAATGAGTTATTTTGAATCATGTATTGAGATGAGGGACCCAACAGTCCTGTGACTACAAGAAACACACACATTGAACAAACAGAACAATGAATCTACTTATATATTGTGTCAAATATTCCAGATTATATACTGTCATAAAATGCTTACAATTTATTTTATCTACATATAATATCTTTATTATAAATTCTGTCATTCAAAAACATGTTCCATATAAATTATTTCTTTTCATGTCAATGATAATTTTCAACCAATAAAAGAACAGCTTTTATTTTCTCTTTTATAAACCATTTTTGACCAATGACATTTCAGCGTTCCTTACCTGCAGCTGTGCAGCCTGGTCCTGCGCCAGACAGTGCGCGGCCTCTACGGCAGACAGCCGGTCCTCGAGGCGGTTCTTGTCCTCCGTTACCTGGGCAACCCGCTGATGGGCGTTGTGAAGATCGTTCTCCATCTGGGGATAGTCAGAGATACATGTAAATGGGACTCGCTCTGGGAAAACGGGGTTTATCGCATGTGCGTGAAGTGTTGTCTCTGCACAGGCTAATCTTTTATGGAATTTTTCGTTTAAAGGAAGTCTCTTCTTATAAAAAATCCAGTTAAAGAGGAAAGTAATGTCCCTATTAACTCTTTCAGTGCGGGAACCGGATTTTAAAGGCCTTTGCAAACAGTTTGGATCCAGATGAGACGCCACAGAATGTGGCGTCTCATCAGGATCCAAGCTGTTTGCTATTCTGATAGTATTCTTTGAAAAAAAATCGAAGAAAATTCTAATGTTAGAAATTTAGCAGACAACATTTTAGCAGACAACAAATTTCCTAGCATGCAAAGGGTTAGGCTTGTGACAACACTTTACGCACATGCATTAAGCCTCGTATTCCATAGTACGACTCAATTATGCTTATTTCATTTTGTTAGTTTTGATTTTGCGCAGTATTGTCACACTATTTCAGCAATGTTACTGCAGTTTGTTTAACCTACTCACCTTTTTCTGGTGAGCTGTTTGACCAGTGCTTAGTGCACATATTAATGCAAGTAATTGATAACTGCCCTTGTTAATTAGAGGTAGGAGAAGGGTTTCGAAGTGATTTCAGGCCCAAATACCAACATAAGTTAATTGGCCTGGCCAAAAATAGAACCAAATTGTAAAACCAAATTTAAGTTTAATTCTACTTCCAAGAATAATTTAGTTGGCAATGCTAACAATTATCTTCCATTCACTTAAGAAATATCTTGTTTAATCTTGAAATTAGACTTGACAAATTTACTTCAATGGCAGTGCTGCTTTTCTTCAATAGAAATTTAAAAAATTACACGCCTTTTTTATAATAATATATAATTCGTTATCATATGACTTCTGTTTGCACAATTGTAAAGCTAGAAAACACTGCAAAAATATGAGTGATATGTACAACATTATGCATTGAGACCATCAAGCGTACCCGATCAGAGACCGTTCTAGTGTCTCTCAGTTCCCGGTCCAGGTCCATACGGAGGGACTTGAGTTCATTGATCTCCACGTCCTTCAGTCGGATCTGCTCGTCCTGGGCCGCACGCACCGCCTATACAATCATTGTACAGAATTGTGACTACATTGCAATATTTCTTTCAAATTTTTAAAGTTGAACTGGAAACTTAAGATATTAGCAGACATAATACTTTCATGACGTCAAAATAATACTGTCAATTCACAAATATTGAGTCTTGAATCGTTGATGATCCCTTTCTTTTGTGGAGAATTAATTCAGGGAAAAATTAAAGAAAAAAGTTAATACACGAAACTGTTAAAAGATATTTTCTATTATCTGTTTTATTTTTTTAGTAAAAGTGACCTTGACCTTACAAAGCTAAGCAATGGGACATCGAAGAAGTAATTTAAGTTAGTTTAATCCAACATCGAAGAAGTAATTTAAGTTAGTTTAATCCAAGTAGTAAGTTAAAGGGATATACGATTATTTGGTAGAAGTAATACAAAATGAAAATTTAAGATTTCACTTTGGAGCAATATGACTATTGATCAGGGCTATTCCAGTTAAACATATATCCCACCCCTGGACGGCAAATTAAAGAAATTCTGTTGGGGGATGGGTTTCTTCATATTTTGCTTCTGAAGNATTTATGAAGGGCAAAGAAACGGTTCTTTTTCACTGAACTTTTTATTAAATTACTCTTCAATTGACACACTTTGCTGTCATCTACAGTTCTATATCGGTAATCATGCTGAACAATATGTCGTGCTAAACGTTGCAATTTAATTCTGTTTACGAGGATGCGAATGTGTAATAAGAATTCCTGTACCGTCGTATAGAAGATTACGATGCGTGTAATTTGAAACACTGTTTTTCAACATTATGCTAGCCAAAGGCAAACATAAAAACACCATGCAAAGGCACGGGATAACGCTGCGAGATCGTGATGTTAATATCGTTATTTAACATCGTAATGTCGCATCGTTATTTTGCTTCTTCACATCGCGTTCTCCTTTTCTAGCGGTTGTAATCCATAGGTCAAACGTGTGAATTAGAATCTTTATTATTTTGAACCACTGTTAAACGAATTCATTACTAAATCTTCTTGAAAAGTCTATTTCTATATTGTCCTATGCAGAATCCAGGTTTTAGCCCGTGCGGAACAAAACAAAGTATTTCGGTTTGTTAATTAAGGCAACAGAGTGAATCGTTCTCGAAATAAGCTTACTTTCCTTGAATCCGGTTTCATTAGTGCGGTTGTACTGGATAACCCGTTTATAATCAGAACACGTTCAACACCCCGCAAATATTTTATGTTAAAGTATATTCAGATTGTACCGATTGAATTCTTAACCTACGAGTTTCAAGAGCAAACTTTTTCCATGATTATTAATTTCTCATAAATTTTCGGAAAGTATGTTGTTTTGTCGACCGCAATCAAAGATAGATCTCGAGTTGCTATACCCTACAGCGCCCACGGGTTGAAATACCTGGGACGCACAAACAACACCCATAGGCATGTGAGGGTGATTGTGCTGTTTTCTTATCAGGAAAAACAGTGGGACATGAAAGTACGTGAGCGCACTGAACTCCGCGAGTATAACACCGACGCACACACACTTTCAGATGCGTTTGTGGGAAGTTGGTGTGCTTTTTTCATTTGAAAAAAAAAACTTTATATATACTTATGTTTGAAGAAAACACTAACTTCCATAAATATTAAAATCGGTCTTTAATACGCAATCGTTTAAGAATATATACGCTTAAATAACGCGGCGGTTACTTAATTTGTTTGTCAGTTTTACCACCACATCCGCTTTAATAAAATTAAGACTGTAATAGAACTATAAAGCCTACACAGTGTTATACTAGTTTAACATAGCACCAAACTTATATAATTTCAAGAAAGATTCATGTATTTAAACATTGTAAAGTGGACCTTTGGCGGCGTATAAAATATCCGCTATTTTAAACAAATTTCGATCACTAAAATTGCTGCTCTTCATCATATGACTGTGACGTGTGAAAAATAATTAAACACGCCTTACTAAATGTGTAGGCTGACGACGGTTATTGATTTTAAGTGAGTTAAATGTGTCGCTCGTCAGTTCTCTTTATTAAGATATTACATACTTTTTGTAAAGTGGGATTCATCTTTACATAAGCTATTAAGCTTAACCGACATAATGTCGCCGTATGGTTTTGTTATTTTACTAGTTGTTATTGAAGCGTTCAATTTTTAAAATACTGCAATTTTACTTTAAAATACAACATTTTTTCTTTATTAGCGTATATGTACCTGTTCTGATCCTACGTAACTAGTACATGTAATAATAATCCGCACAAGAAACAGTTGACAAAAAAACACCATCATCAACACCATCGGTTTATTTTAAATAATAAAATGAAATAATATGAACACTTAAACACACTGCTCAAAATAATCATTAAATAAATATTAGGGTCGCTATGATGCAATCGACAAGTATACCATAAGTGTTGTACTTGTCGTATTTAAACTATTGCAAAAAAGATATTATCATATTATCCACGTGATTTAAATAATTGCACGAATACAATACACATTACACATTTACTAAAATCATCCGACACTGAAGTAATAAAATGTTTGTTCTATGTCATAGTTGTTAAAATTTTAGGACTTACACGAATTGTAGCCCATTATGTCAGATTCAGTTTCAGTATCCTATTAAGTATAGTACATTTTACACTAGGAAATTCCTCCAACTCAATTATGAAATAAATGGCATGGTAAATCTACTACAAATATTATTTTAAATAACATAATTATGTTATATATTCAGTTATCTTTCTCCGCTAAACAGAACGATACTGCATCAGCATTAATTATACATGTATGTTAGCACGTATTTAACCTATAAGTCACACTAGATGTGACAGACACAGATAAGTAACCGCATATTTTAAAACTAATGAGTAAATTGATACGTTTAACGGAGTAAAAAAGGTAAAAGGTCTTTTTTATTATAGTGTCACCCCTATTGAAAGGGCCAGCCAATCTGACTTATGAGACACTTTTTGCGTGTATACCATGTACCTCCCAACTCCTATTACTATGCCAGGCGCCAGGCGGATAGAAGTCGGTAACCATTCATGTTTAACGCTCGCGGCTCACGAGCCGGCCTAATCGGAACAAGTCCCATGACAAACATCCATCCTTAGACAAACGCTCCCCATGGGGCTCGAACCAACGACCTCCCGATCCCGAGGCGGACGCCTTATCCACTAGGCCACGGCGATCGGAGTATTAAAACTGTTTGACACTTAAGCAAACAGGTGTACCTTTTGTAATTTATGCTATCCTAGACACGTGTGCGACACAGTGGAAAGAGAACTAGTGAAATAGCAACATTTTCAGTAGTAAAAGAATAAACAATTATCACGAGACGTTTAGACGCGTTCTAACGAAGACCCCAATGATATGTTTGTAAGATATTTAAGAGATGCACAACATATTATTTAGTCTTATGCCATATTCGGCCAGCGTAGCTTCAGACCAGCCTGTGCATCCGCGAAGTCTGATTACAAGCTGCTGTGGTCTATAATGAGAACAAGGCACCTTGCGTGACTACATAGCGGACAGGGTAGCTCCTGACCAGACCGCTCTAATGCGCAGGCTTGTCTTTGTCTACGCTAGCAATTATATCACATTTTGATGAAGCAACATGTATCCATATTATATTAAGTGATTGTGCAATGTTGTGTATTGTCTTTATATATATATAACAAAGAAAGGCTAGATAATTCAAGATACTAGTAATAAATCCAAACCCACACTTTAAAACAATGTTAAGAAAACTAAATGAAATGCAGCAGTATGCACTATGGCCGATTAAGTGAATTATGATATGTGAATGAGACAAGAGTTATTTGCTTAAACGCGGCGTCGTATGCTTACACCAACTTCAGGTTAAATTTCACAATATTATCTCTCGCAACATTTGGGACAAAGTTCCGTGTACGGCAAAACACGTTTTAATGTATTGAGCGCGATTAAATATCGGCAAATGTCGGGGACACGTCACGTGACAGTCTGTTTTGCTAATTGATTTAAATAGTTCAGCAGGTACATTTTCGCTATTGTTTGCTTTTTACGGTTTTTTTGGAAAGTTCCCCACCGCGTATTAATATTAATAAACATCGTCAAAGCGAGATTATAATAATAATAAATATTATGGTATTTTATGATTTAAAAGTTAAAAATCATAATCTTGAATACGCTCTTGTAAACACTATTCGTAGTTATTGTTCCAATACATTGAGATCTATAGGTTTTTTTTAACGGAATAAGAAACTGCTCATTCAGTCTCAGTATTATGCCCCCTCCCCTCAACCAACTTTCGACGAAGCGGATGTACAAAATTGTTTATTGATTTGAACATGTCAGGTGGGTCTGAAGGTCTTTCAGTCGGTCAAACACAAGACTATTTCGTTCCCGCAGANACAATTTAAGGTCCCAGAGATAGAAAAAGCTAAATCTTGATGTATCAAAAAATTTCTTTCTATAAAATAATATTATATAAGGATTTTTCAGCTTTTACCTTTATTAAAAACTTAACAACATCAAAAACAGTTCCAAACCAAAACATTCTGAGTCTACACTCACTGTCGCACGGTTTCCTGAGCGCGACCCTTGAACTCGTCTCGTTTCTTCTCCGTATCGGCCAGCGCCAACTGAGTGTTTCGCAGCTCGGTAAGGGCCTTGTCTAGTTCCCGGCTGCTGTCGCGCAGTTTCCCCGCAGTGTCCTCCACTTGCACCAGCAGGTGGTTCTTGTGACGCTCCGTGTCCTCACATTTGTCTGACACAGCCTTCAGCTCGTTGATCAACTTTGCGGTCTGCTTTTCACGATTTTCGAGGTCTTTGGTTATTGTCTGAATGTAAGGAATTTATCAGTTAGTACATATTCAACCTATCTAAATTGTTTTCAAAGATTTTGTGATTTCATAATTTGATCTATATTGACAATAAAATTATAGTGATAAATATTGTTTTACAATTAAGAAGCTGATATGAGAGTATATGTCTTCATAACAACATGTAATAACTATTTAATACAATAAGTCTTCCATATGTAACCAAAAATAGCAAAAACCAATAACACAAAAAGCTGAACAAAAATACAACTAGGGCTTCAAAAGAAGAAGTGCTAACTTTAAATGTCTCGCCTACATGGACCCACCTCTATATGGTCAGAGAGCTGCATTCTCTGTCGCTCGGACTTCTCCAGATTTCTCCTGATATCCTCGCTCTCGGAGGAGCTCCCCACCGTACGATTCACCTGCTGGCGGAGCTCCAACAATTCACGTTCTAGACTCTTCTTCTGGTCTTCCTCCACTGAAAATTGAATACGCATATGATCCTCGTTCTGGGAAAACTGGGCTTTAAGCATGTGCAGTCTGCATAAGCTAATCAGGGACGACACTTTCCGCTTAGAATGAATTTTCTTTAGGAAGACTTCATTTAAATGAAAACTTCCATAAAAGCGTAAAGTGTCATCCCTGATTAGTCTGTGCGGACTACATCTGGGATGACACTTTACACAGATGCATTAACCCTTTGAGCGCTGGAACCGGATTTTGAAGGCCTTTGCAAACAGTTTGGATCCAGATGAGACGCCACAGGACGTGGCGTCTCATCAGGATCCAAACTGTTTGCTATTCTGATAGTATTCTTTGAAAAAAAATAAAAGAAAATGCTAATTTTAGAAATTTAGCAGACAACATTTTAGCAGACGAAAAATTTCCCAGCATGCAAAGGGTTAAGCCTGGTTTTCCTAGAACGAGGCTCATATGAAACACAAATAAATAAAAAAAGGTCTTTATGTGACATTTCATCTTGATGCACTATTTTGTTGCCTATGCATTTTTCAATAAGCACAATAAAATAACCTTTTAAGTACTTAAAAAAAATCAATTTTAATTAATTTACAAATAAAAAACGGTTGATGCAAATTACATGACTGAAAATTATGTTAAAACTCAACATGGTTTAAAGTACATTAAATACAAGAAATGTGCATTCTTTTTTATTCTTTTACAGATAATTCAAATGAACACCACAAAACATACAAAATGATTTTGGCCCCAACAATGAGATTTCTTTTCACATCAAAAATTAAAGAAACACTGCCAATCCATAGAAAATGTATAAATGCAAATAAAAATTATCACAAAACTCAACACTTATGTTAAGTGTGAAAAAAGTCAACAACATAAACATACAAGATCGCCGTTTCCTCCTCTCCCGTAACTCTTCCTCTATCCGGGCCTCCTCCATGGCAGACTTCATACGTGTTCTGTCTGTCTCGAAGCGACGCAACTGGTTACGTAACTCGTCAACCTACAAATGGCAAGCACAAAAACTATGTAAAATGTATTTGATTTATAACCAATTTATGAAAATAATAGAACAAAATAGAAAAAAATCATGTTTGGAACTGAAAATAATAACCGGCGAAATGTCAAGAAAATTAGTAATGGCCATGTTATCTAAGTATTTAGAGAGATTGTATGAATCCATTTTTTAATAGAAGAGTTGGACCTAAAGTATTTCCTTTGTTGCTGTTTACAACTTTCTGCAGCAACAGTCATGTGAAGTCACATACATGGGGCCTAAATTCCTTACTTGTACACATTTTTCTTTAAAAAAAAAACACTAAATGCCAAGGGTTGAATGTAAAACTATTATATCTGCTTCATATTTCTGTAGCACACATATTTGCGTTTAACCCTGGTCGACCAATCATTTAACCCTGGTCGACCAATCATTCAACCATGGTTGACCAATCATTCTACCGTGGTTGACCAATCATTTAACCCTGGTGGACCAATCATTTAACCCTGGGCGACCAATCATTCAACCATAGTTGACCAATCATTTAACCCTGGTTGACCAATCATTTTACCCTGGTTGACCAATCATTCAACCCTGGTTGATCAATCATTCAACCCTGGTTGACCAATCATTCAACCCTGGGTAACCAATCATTCAACCCTCGGTGACCAATCATTCAACCCTGGGTGATCAATCATTCAACCCTGGGTGACCAATCATTCAAACCTGGGTGACCAATCATTCAACCCTGGTTGACCAATCATTCAACCCTAATTGACCAATCATTCAACCCTGGGTGACCAATCATTTAAACCTGGTTGACCAATCATTCAACCCTGGGTGACCAATCATTTAACCCTGGTGGACCAATAATTCAAACCTGGTTGACCAATCATTCAACCCTGGTTGACCAATCATTCAATCCTGGGTGACCAATCATTCAACCCTGGGTGACCAATCATTTATTGCCACTGACCTGTGACTGCAGGGCAGACTTGGAGCCCTCCGCCATGTCCAGTTTCCTCCTCATATCGTCCAGATCTGTCTCCAGCTGTAACACGCAAATATCAGTAATGGCAGTGTGCATTCATTGTAGATGAACAAACATGGTGTTATGTAATGCACCATCAGTAGTATCAGTATTCTATCAGAGTGTATTGATTGTAGATGAATGGTAGAGGAATGATCTGATAAGCCAATTCTACAAAAGAAAATGCTTCATTTGATTCACCATAAAAAAGTGTAGAACTATAATAATAGACTATTATGATGTCAAATTATCAATAGTTGAGACCCTTGTTTGAGATTGAAAACTGTCATTGTTAGGGTCACTTCATAATTATAAAAATTTAAATAACATGCATAGCACTGCATTTCACTGATAATAATACAAACAGGTCACTGCAAATTCTGTCACTTAAAACACATACGCGCTTCCAAAAGCGCACCCTCTCCACCGTACCCTGTGTTTGTGCGTCTCCGTTGACAACATGCTGTTACGTATACGATCCTCAATGGCAGCCTGCTGTGAGTGCAACTGCTGCTGCTGGAGTGCCTGCAATGTGCCCAGCTAGACGTGTCAACACGCTACCGTAACCATGGAAACCAACATCACACATCCAAACATGTGAGCCAGTAGTTTATATGCGAGCAGAATTGATTTTGTAGATTTTTATGCAAACTGGGAAATTAAAGCTTTTGCTTAACATGTACAAGAATAGCTTGAAATTAAGGCTTTTGGTTCCCAGAAAACATACTAAACATGCACCATGCATTAAAAATAGTTTTGTTTTTATCAATACTATTTCTTTGCTATAGAATTTTGGAAGGTCAAAATTGTTTTTATAAAATACCAATTAGACAGCATGAAATGACATTGTTTTACCAATTAAAATTTACAACAAAATCTTTTCTTCTTTCTTGGTTTAATGAATTTTTCGTTGTCTTCATCAACTCAGTATAACTAACAAACCATTTTACGTAATAACTGAAGAAATAGCAAGCTTTCATAAAGGAAAGAAGTGTAAAGGAAATCTGGTGAAAGTCTTGTGTACATTTCTGAGCTCCATGGAGAGGTTAGAGAGCTCCTCGTAACGGCCGGTGACCGCCCGGTCCATGTCCATGTCAGCCTGTATGCCGCGCAGCCTGCGCTCCACCCTTTCCGCCACCTGTCACACGACACAACACTTCACACCGTGTGCACAAACATTGCCCAATAGATCTGGGCATGTACTTACATACAATCTCTGTTATACAAAGGTATGTGTATAAAATGAGCAGAACTATCAGAATGGAGGAGAAATTCTTATTGACTTAAATCACTTCGACTGTCATTTTCATTAAATACTTTAATATAAATAACAATTAAGATACAGACTAAATTAAACATCAGTTGCTTTGTTTTTTGTTTTTGCAGGTGTGATTTAAGATTTATATTAAAGTGCTAAAGAAATTAAGATTGTACAGACACAATTTTAAAAACTCTGTTTAAAGTAATTTTCTTTCATTTTAATTCATTTGAGAAACCAAAGGCCACTTCTAATTCCAACATAAAAAAGGTGCCAATTGTGCATATTTTACACTTGATGCAAATTACTTACTGGATCGCTCGACTGAAATCGTTTTAAATCATCTGAAATCTCCCTTATCTTCCGTTTTGTGTCCATGTCATATCTAAAATTTAACATGGTCCTTTTAATGAACTTTTGTGACGCTATAGTTAGGACTCTTAAATGAGCTTAAATCTAACAATTCCAGTTATAACAAGAGCCTGAACCCAATAATATAACATAATAAATAATAATTCCATTTTTTTTAATGTTAAATGTGCAGCTAATTTAGTAGATTTGAAATTTAAGAATATATTTTTCTCAGATAATTACACAATCATTTAGCAGCTGAAAAATAATCCTTAAAAAAATTCAATTTTATAACCAGTATATTATCTATAAATTATTAAAGGTGACCGATTTTCTGCACTTTTTACACAAACAAGTTATAAAGATAAACAATACAAATGTCTACATACGTATCTCGCCTGTCGACCTCTCTATTGAAGGTCGTCTCAAGGTTGAGGTGATCGCTGGACAGATCTCGCACTGCGTGGTGCAGCTCATGTAGCTCCTTGTTCATGTCGTCTGCAAATCGAACTGACGAGCGACGCGGTTTCCGTCGACGACGAGAAATAGGGGAGGCAACTTCGTACTCGCTGTCACTCTGTAGACACGTGTTTATATATTACATACCAGAGTACGGGGTACCCTAAAGTTTTAATCAATCTAAATAAATCTCCAAGGCTTGTAATGGTTAATAAAGTTTCCATTAAAGGCACTACACATTACCACAGTGAATTTGTTTTAGTTAACATCCAATGATCATGTAAGGAATGCATTAGTTTCTTGAAATACATACACAGGTGTAATAAACAGGGATTTATTATTTTAATTTAAATGATAATTATTAGAACAGATTAAATAAATATGCTACAAACAAGTGATCAAACACAATTTTTTCCACCACCAACAAGATTATAAACCATGAATTTGTGAAAATGACATGCAGAGATATATGTTTACGTTGTTTTGCAGCTTCAACTTTTGAACAACATGTTTGTAATTCTACAAAAAGTATTCATTGAAAACAAAAATTAAAAGTAATAATAGTATGCATTTAAAAGTAGAGCCCCAAATGTGTATATGCCATTTAACCCTATACGACTCATATAAGCTCTGTGACGTTTGTGTAGTCCCTTTTAAAATTTAATTAAATTTAAGACCCTTCTTACCAGATTCAAGTTTAAAAGCCTTAATTTCCAACCCAAAGATACTGATGAGCAGCAAAAAGAATAAAACCCGAACAGACTGCGAGTTACTCGCAGGCTGTTCTGGTTTTATGCTGTTTGCATATAGCCATTTTCACTTGTGGGAAAGGGATATACAAGGTAAAGACTTAAGGTAAAGTACCCCGTAGTCTCGGAACCTTTCCTCCCTGATCTGCTGGTGGGTTCGACCAACGTCCTCTCGCAGCTGATAAATATTGAACAGATGGTTGAATAATCCAATCAATTAAGTCAAATCCCTGGACAAACACACTTAGACAAACAAACTAGAACTCCGCGAGTTGGATGTGTCGCCTGATGGTAATGGATTAACCAAGAAATTGACCCATTTCAATAAGTCTTAGTCCAAAATAAGGTCAAGGTCAAAATGAGGTTGGGTGATGCTGGTCTGTGCAGGTTGATGAGAGACAACATCCATGCAAGTATCAAAGCTCTGTAGCAAGTGGTATTGATGTCAGACGAAACGGTCAAAATGGGTTAACAAAGGCTTTTCGTACGGATGGACGGACGGAGAGGACAAACGCTATATACCTCCCGCATCGTAGATGCCGGGGGCATAAAAAAATCTATCTTTTAAANGGTAAAAGACAGCATATTTTGCTCTTCTTAAAAGAATTTCCTTTGCAACCCAGAACTCATTGTTAAAAAATTTAAAAACATTTATTTTAACAAATGATGATTCCAATACAATTGTAAACCGGAAAACTTTAATATGCACAAGCAATTAAACGGTTGTAAACAAAATACATGAGTGTGTGTGTTTTACAAGAATAATAAAGCTTTTCTTAAATGTGTATGTCCTTCTGCGAATAAAACAATTAAAATATATTAAGATCATAATGTGAACTAACATAAAATGTACATGCAAGTGAGTTTGGTATTGGTTCGGAAAATCATCAACTACGTATAAAGAAACATATTTTTCCACCAATACAACAACTACAGTTAACATGACAAGATACTTATTGTGCACTAAATTGTTAAACTCCAAATTACACAAGGGTCCATAAATATTATTTTAAACCAGCATAACTCAGCATATTTATTTGTATTTTATCATCTTAGTAGTAAACACATGTGCCAACCAAAAAATAAGACAATGCATAAGCTTGAAAAAAAAGAGTAGAGTACTTAATTACTGTACTTACCCTGTCCACATTGTGTCTGTGATCTGTGCTAACATCCCGGTACTGATCCAACATACGGTCCAAACTCTTTAAGTTGCGAGTTGTACCCTGAAAAGCACATCAACAAGAAATGAAAATTCATCATTATTTTGAAACACATTCTTAGCTTGTAAAGCAGAACATTTACCACAGTTTTAGAAATGGGGTCTAGATCCCTTCAATTGGAAAAATACATGTTGCTTTTACTATAATTGGGGCATTTAGTTGTAGTTGTTTTTCTTACAAATACCATAAAATTTTGAATAAAAGTTTGTTTAACATTTTAACTGCTTAGGTTCAGCTTATAAAGCTGGACAGGTAAAACAACTTAACCCTTTAGATTTAGTTTTTTGGGAAACTTTCAATTGGGCATTTTAGGCAGTTGTTTTGCAAAAACATAAACCTTTAAAATTGGTAATTGGGCTGAATTTCAACCCCAAATTTGACCCAAAAATGAGTATATTTTGTTAAAGAGCAAAATTGTTCTTTTTATGTAAACCACATGTTTTTTTATAGTGTTAATCAGGATATGGTTAGATTATTTTATATAAAAATGTGTTTACATCACACATGTGAATCCCAAATATAATGACATTAAATTATTTTAATGTATTTACAAAACAAACATAGTAGGGAATTCAAGTTAAATTTTTATTTAAAGCCATATAAAAATTAAGTTGTCTTTATTCAATTTAAAATGCTGGTATGAAGTCTCCGTGTCAAAATCACTGTGACATTGTTAATCTTCTATACCCAAAATGATCATTTTCATGATGCAATTTATTCAATTCAATCAAAGTCGGTTATTCAAAGAAATAGCACACACAATTTCCACAAATCACATTAAGTGTGGCGTTGTATGCACAGCATAAAAGGTTAGAGCAAATATTTGGCAATTGATTTTTGACAAGTACACTTCTCAATAGGTTCAGAGGTGATAAAAGAGATATCGTGAAATGAGAGATTAAGTGATCGATATTTCTCCTAACCTTATCTTAACTCATTTTCAATTATTAAAATTTCATTCTTTGGGTGTTTATGTGAATGGCTGTATTTCTTGAAACCGTGACAGAAATTTGCTTACCCGTATATTAGAACTTGTCATAAAATTTTAATATGTATGATGGAAAGTTTTCTCATTTTTTATCTCATTCTTATTCAAAATAGAACTAAAACAATTTGAGTTTGATGCATTCAGTCTAGTATTTTTGTTCACTACATTTGTATTAAAATGTTACCCAAAATATATTATGGAACCTTCACAAAAACGATGATTCTCAAAATTTAATATGCTTATATGTTTTTGACAAGACCCACATCAAATTGTGCGATCGCAATAGTTTTGGATTTACGGGTGGGAACATGCTATAAAGTTAATTGATCACACGTTCTCAAATAATACCCGAAGTGTAAGATACCCTAAGTACAATACACTTCACACTGGTTTACCACCGCCCGCCAATGTATCATCTGATTGTAAGACAGATAACCTGTAGTACTTTATTAGGAACTACTTGGTTGATGTAATAAACTGAACAGTTAAACAGGGCAGAGCTTGATAAAATGTGTATAAAAATTGATTTATTTATAAAATTGTTCGCTTCAACTGATTTGTGATATTATAATAGATATTTGCATGTAAAACTATTGAACAATCATAATTTTTAATTTAACATCAAAGTATAAACACTTAAAGAGTTTTTAAGAGAGAAATATTTTAAAGACTAGCTTACCAGTTTTTCAGTATGACACTGGAAATTGGTTGATATGTTATTAACTTATTATTATCATAATAACTGAAAACTGCATATTACTTTGTATTTATGGCACACATCATGTAATAAGATTACAGGTATGTGTGCATTATATCTATAAAATTAAGGACTATGTAATTAATTAAGCTTAGGTGATCTATGTTAAAGATGTGTAAATGAATCACCCATTTACAAAATAAATTGTTAATTTTACCTTTTACAACAATAAATGGTTGAAATATGCTGCCAGTTCAAGAGTATAATAAAGACTAAATTGACAACAAGATTGAGCATATTCATTTTATTGGATTCAAAAAGAAAATAATGATGGAAATTTCAATTATGATTCTGAACACAACATTCAATCTTTATAGCAATTACAGGACAAAAATGATGATTGAACACTGAATTAAATATTAACTACCCGTTACACTGGCCTGGCACAATATGTTTATCACACTCCTGTGTTCATTAATCAACCCTTTCATGAACAGATGTGAAAATAATCAGCTGTTTGATATAAATTATTAATAATGGTGTGCCTTCAAGCACTGATATGATACATGTAAAGATTAGTATGTACATTCCAAATGATAACAGAATTTGTTAGTACATTACAAAAGACATGCATAGTTTTAAAGAATTTACTGCTTTATTATCAATTTATAGTATTTTGGAAACATTCAATTTGTAAGCAGTATCGACCTCCCTTAAGAGTGTGTCTATACTTATTATGTAGATAAATGGCAAACACAAACATAAACAATATAGTTATAAAGTAGTTTGTTTCTTTCAATGATTTTAAAGGTAAATTCCTGGTCAATTTTGGTCAAAATGAGGACAATAAAGACAAAGAGGCATTCACTAGGATACAAATCCAAAGTGTAAAGGTTCATGCGCTCAATATTTCAAGAGTCAAAGTTATTAATTAAGTTTTGTCCAATTACACAAGAAACTTTCTGTTTGACATGTCGCTTCCAATTTACCAAAATGATGGGATGGTCATGCAGTACCCATGAAGACAAATTAATGCCCATAATATCATTTCTGTGGTACAATTTACTTCCAAAAAAATCCAAAGGGGATTTAGAAATTTGTTTGTGAATACATGTTAACAATTCTGTTTTAACAATAATAATTATGCATACATGTATAGAACATTGTAAGTAAGTAACATTGTTGAATGGTAAATTAACATGCATACCCATTGTGATTGAAATAAGACTGTTGCTGAAGCAACTACAGTATTTCACTATTTGAGTTATTCTGCATAAAGAATTTTAGCCCATGACATGTTCGCACTAAATATACATGTAGTTCTTTCGATTACATTTTATGAATTTTTCTTCACAAAGAAAACTTGCATTGCAAGATCTTAGATGCAAAGTTTATTAGAATACTCTGACACTCTTTGTTTGTGGCGTTTAGTTGCTGCTCATGGGTGTGTCGAAAATCAATATCTGATTGGTTAATTGCCGACACTCCTTTGAGTGAAAGCTCGTGAACGGTCAATTAGATTACTAAGTATAACAAATAAATTTGAACCCCAGCCGATATTATCTATTTTTATGCAATTTATCCATCAATACAATGGCAAATTAATACGTTATAAGGCAATTTTAGCTCTTTGTTTGTATAACGCTGAAGACGTAAACAGAGCAGTAGCTCCGCCATATTTGTTGGAAAAATTGGAATAATTGTTTACCTCTAAGTTTTCTGATAAACGGTGAACTCTATCATCCAATGCCATGTTTAGTTATGTCTACAGTACATGTTCCATACGATATCTGAAAAATCAAACTTAATAGTTAGCATAATAATGATTTTATGTTAACAATTATGACACACTAAATATAGATATATATAATATATTTGCGTAATTCATCTTTCTCAGACTGACAATTGAAAAAACGTTAGTAAAACTCATTTGTTTACTTTAAAATATCCATTTTTAATATTTTTTCATCACAAAGCATGAAAATGAAGATCACTTTGGTGTATAATATTAATATTGTCGTTTGTTCTGACTTTACCATGTAAATATATATATTGTGTATATGGAACTAATTTGACACATTATCAAAACAAGATGTCTAAGTGCAACATGGTTTGACCATTAAGGTTAGGAAAATCTAGAAGTGTACATGCTTTAAAACTGTTTGAAACATTCAGTTGGAACTGTGTTTTTTCCTATTTCAAACAAATAAGATAAGTCAGTATTATTTCACACATTGTGCACTGTTTCGATGATAAATTTACTTTAAAATCAAAACTTGCACACCATTTCTTCAATGGTTACTGTGTTGACTAAACATGTACTATAGTTTGATTCACTTACCTTAAACAAAATCACTTAATTCCTCTCCAAGTAAGCCACTCCGAAAATTATCCAAAGTCTAACAGCTACATGATTTGCAGCTTTCGAAATAAAATCCAAACGTTTTAAAAGATTTTATGTTCCATTCTTCTTATCAATGGCTCCTAGCAGTTCAGCAGAAAATAACATTAACAATATGGAATACCAAACAAGTTAAAACTTGCAGCTTCGAAAAAATAGCTCACAAATATTAGATAATATGCAGTCTAATGAACATAAAAAATCCTTGTTAGAATTTGAAGTGCAGTAACACAAAGTAATAGATGTCCTTTGTTTGCTTATTTAAGTATAACTTGCAAATCAGAGGTGATAATTGTTGCAATTATTGCAACTCTATAATACACTATTTTAATGAGCGTCTAATGACTCCGATCACAAATTCGTAATTGGTAGACTTATCATGAAATTTTACACAAATATTAATGTCAAATGTATCGGCATACGACTCCTTATAATTATCATGTTCGGGCGGATTCTGACTTCATATATTGCTGTGGTTGTTACTTTAATCTGGTACTGATGGAGATTAAATGTGTTTGGGCTTGTCTTTGTTTACGTTTGGCAACAGGTAAAGCGTCTTTGTGTCCCGACCGATTGGTTTGGTGTAATTTGCGGTTCAAACTGTTTAATCGTGTGCCGGTTTGCCAGAAGGGTATTGACATGCAGATGTGACCGCGGGATTAAATTATCACCGAATGTGCTTATTAAAAAAATTGGCTTTTTTTCTTAGTATATTTCATTAAATTGATGGCACGATGATGTAATTAATCTCAATAATTTATTTATTACTAATGATCACTGTGGATTCCTAGCATTTGTGTTTCTTTTTAGCTACAACGACAAAATGAATTTAAATGAATTAAAAGACATACAAACGCGTCGAGATAATTAAATAATCGTGATTTATGTTATAGTTTACTGTAAACATGCACAAATACCGTTTATTTTGAGAGGAAAATATATTCGAACATCCAACATCTCGAAGGTCAAGAAATTAAACAACAAATTTGTCGCCGGTTTTGCTTCAATAACTTTTTTATTCCGACGTCTACGGCATTGAAACAAAAAACCGAGGGGAGCACAAACACCGTAGAGCCGAAAGGGCGTATTCATTTAAAACAAATATAAATATAAACTGGCTCACCGGGTGAAAATATCCGCTACTCCTTCACGAAAAACACGAAAACGACGCCATCTTTGAAGTTTTGCTCCCGTTACCTCACTTAAACGCTGGTTAAATGGCCATCCAGACTTTTTGGAACTCAAACCAAGCATCTCCGACCGTGGCGATTTGAGAAAAAAAAATACGTTAGGAAGTCAAATTCCAATGTGTCATCGGGCAGCCAAACCCTTAATATATTGACAAATCATTTATGAAAAATAATACTAACGGTAGATAAAACAATGTGCGATGTAAATTTATTTATTAACCTTTTTATTTTCTAAAAAAAAGAAACACACATATCGACGAATAATAGGTAGATGATTATATTATGTTATGGCGCTTATGTATACAGAATACATACACAGATAAACGAAACCGAACACTTTACAACACAATTTAAAATAAAATCAAACAGTAAATCACAACATACACATAAATGAACATAATTTAAAAACGTGTTCATAATTGTTCGTATTAACTTTTTTAAATCATAAATGTCTTTCATTGGCTGATATACCTCCAACATTGAATTAATAAATAATGGTAATATTTTAATACGACAAAGTCTTCACACAATGTTGAAATTAAGTCGGGCATTTTAAGCCTTGACATGGTTCCCGTGCCACGTGAGTATATCCTTGCTCATGTCGAACTTTTCAACGTGACGATTCACGTGCACGATTTCCCATTTCTTCATCCACGGACCTTGAATTGTGGTGTCGAAGGCGTCATCCTCAGCCACCTTGGATTGGAAAACCATAGTTAATAAACACTAATTCTATGTAATTGTGCATATATCGATAATAAGAACAAACAGAATATAATATTATTCTAATTTTTTTAATGCATATCGATAATTAGTGTGTTTCGAACACATTATTAATTTACGCAATTTACAAAGGAAAATAGGAATTACTGCAACTAAGTAAACATGTTACAAAGTGAACAAATTGTTCAAAATGAAATTTTAGCTAGGTAGATAAAACGAAATTATAGCCAGGAAGATTAAGTTTGCTCTTTTAAAAGAAAACACAAACTACTAGTATTATTTTGCTTTTTACTCATTTTATAATAAAAATGTATAATGCATTGCAGACAAATGGCTTGAACACCGATTTTCTCACAAATGCATTCACTAAAACAAACATTTAAATAGTGCATTCAACACAAGACTTGCGAAGGCATCCTCACATATGAGGCATGTCAATTTACTCACCGGTACAACATCTTTCATATCCTCGACCAATTTCTTTTGCTCCGCATGCCTATCAACGCCATCAAACTTGTCCCAGTCCACCACGTGGTGCGGATCGTCGGCAGTCCTCATCAGCACGCTGTCCTTCATGTTGTAGAAACCGTTGGGGAGGGCGGGATCCTGCCAGCGGAGGTCGAGGCTCCAGCGAATCACGTTAGACATGTTCGGTAGGCTGCAACAACAATGCTTCCTTGAGTAAGTTTATTTGTGTCTCTAGACGCTCGGACTTAATGCACCGTGCAGCCCGCCTGCACTGGCTAATCTTGGTTGGAACGTCCTGCATTATTTTATCATAAGTTTTTTTATGATATGTTCTTAAAAAATCATGCCCCCCTTTACAATATTATCACTGTGCATGGAAATGGTCGTCTGGTTCGGGATAACGCTTCACGCTCTACAAAAGGTCTCTTTTCCCACAACTTGCATCATTTAAAAAAAAACGACATTTTGAGAAGAAAGATATTCGGACGGATATGTAGGAGCCACGGATGTATCTTTTTTCAGGATTGTGTAGTATCATATGTGTTTTTGGTAAAAAATCTAAAAATAGTTACACCCAAATTGTATCTTACAGAGTACAGACTGTACCGACCGCCTTTTTTGTTATGTTTAAAAGAACGGAAAAGCGCAATTTGAATATACCTGTGTCTTTAAAATTGTGCTAATGAATATGATGCAATACAAGCATAGTTAACATAATACAATCGGTACCCATATTTTTCCAAAATGTACCGCTCAAAAGAGTTTTTATAATAAACTAACTTAATTCATTCTAAAACACAACATCATATTTTGTAGTTAGACAAAGTACCAACAATAAGGTCATAATATCAATTGTGTAACGGAACCAAGTTCTGACTCACCTTCTGTGTGGAATCATATTGTTTATCAGCAGCATCCCTCCGTACGGCACACGGCACAACACGCGGTTCTTCTCAGGGTCGACTTCTGATATGAAACAAATGCAATATAGTGCTGATAAACACATTCCAAAGCTCCCTGTATAAGATATGTAATTTGTACACAAATTTATATTAAATCCTCACAGCTTATGCGACTTTTTTCGTTAACTTAAAGGTATAGAAAATTGTCGTACTGGTTTTGAAATGAGCACCTACATTAGCTTAAATAAACTCTAACCGTTTTGGTAAAACGTTTTGGTAAAAGACAGTTCACTGCAGAGTTATTCTAATATTAGATTTAAACAGTGACCTTATTGGAAACAAAATCACCGACTGTAAAATACATGCATGATTGGAGTTCTACATGTTCTCCTTACGCGTTTACGCCTACCCAATGTCCTCTTTATCTCCTCCTCCTCCAGCATCACGTACCACGTGCCTCCATGGCAACACTGGTGCGTGGCCACCTTGCCTGTGCGGTGACCTCGCGACATCACCTGCAACAGTTGAAACGTTGTGGGTAGATAGATGGTGGCATGAAAATGATATCATTATGTCACAAATTAATTTACATGGTCGTACTTAGTTTTAGTTTAATAGTGAACATTTGATTTTTGTACATATCTTCTCATTGAAGAAAAAAAGACTAGACAAAAAGGAAATGCGAACACTAATACATGTTCTTTTTTACTACAACTTATTCTTTGGCTTCGGAAGTCGTAAAATGGTTGTATTTTAAGAAAATGTAAATTAGGATCTTACTTTGCATCCAACTTTGCGATTTAACATACGCTATAAAACTATCCCGAATATATTACTTAGGCTGATTGTATGGTACTCTTATTCCTAGAGCATTAATACATGTATAATATACATATGTCAGTTGAATTATTACTTGACCACTCTACAAACTTTGGTGTCCACATACCTCCATACAGCCGTTATATTCGTCGGCGTCCAACAAAGGTATCCATGCGGTGGGCTGCAAGACTGTGTAAGAGTTGTTGTCCAGGTAACCGACGTCTGAAATGAAAATCTATTTGTGACATTTATTTACAATAATCAGTTAATACTACAAATATAACAGGTTTTCCTTATATGATATTCGTAAATTTCAGATTTTGTCAGAAATCACTCGATGTGTTGACATCCTAAATTAGTTTTTCCCCATGATATGCGATGTTGATTGCGTGTGGTAAGTGTAAATTGCTGATTTTAATAACAACGATTTTTTTAAATTTTGCTTTGATCTGACAGTTTGTATTTTTTAACACAAACGAGAAAGACATTCACAAGAAATGGGTAAGGAGTAAACGGATTAAAGCGCAGGCGAAGAAACATTGCTTTTGTACGTTCTATATGCACTGATCTGTTGAGGGAATTAAGGGAACGTTCTCGAAAGAAACTCGTTTGTTTCGAACGGTATGTAACTTGCTTAGAAGGTTGATTCGGTTCGTTGCTGCGTATGTTCATGTTAGCAAATGAGCCTCGTTCTGAGGAAACTGGGCTTGATTCATGTGCTTAAAGTGTCGTCCCATATTAGCCTGTGCAGTCCGCACATACATCACAGTCTTCCCTGAACTCGACTCAGATAACACCATTACCTTGATGCCAGGGCACGGTAGTAGCCTCGTTTTGAGGCGTCTTCGTCCGAAGGTTCCAGACAGGATGACCAGCAATGTTTGGACCAATCAACTGCTCGACCACGTTAAGCAATCGCTCGTTTGTCCACAATGTCTTAAATGCCTGGAAGTGTTTTCGCAATACTATGACCAAACACAATTACGATTCAGCAAAAACAATTGAAAACGACAATAAGATTTGAGACCAATATAAATTTAAATGCTCAACAAAATGCTAAGCCATGATGCACATTATGGTACATGTACACATATATACTTACATCCGGGAGTCTTCCAAATTTGTGAAGAAGGATATTTGCCCCAGGAAACTCTGCTTCTATTTTGGTCAGACGTTCAAACAAACCTAGTTCGCTATATGTATCTGAAAGCAACAAGCATATATAAACGCAATCGAAATATGTAGCCCATATATTTGAACTAAAACAAAAAAAACATATCAACTCCGAATAAAGAAGAACGTTGTATCAAAAATACATTCGTAGGCAAACAAATCAACATTTTCAAACACAAATTCAAATAAAATTACAGTTGATTCATCATAACATTGGACGGGATGCCACGAATTTAAACGTTGGAGTTTAGCTGCGTCATTTGGAATATATATATTCTTATATTTCAAATATAAGAATTAATTAGCTCTTCCAAATGCAGCAATTTCTTAGAAAGCTTAGTAATACCAGTATATTTCTACAGAATAAACAACAATATTCCTCCAGAAACACCTGTAATTTTGCCTGCCTGGTGCAGTTTCTGCACCATTTGCTCCACCAGCACATTGACCGCCTCTCTGCAGGCATCCAGGTCCTTTCTTTCGAAGAAGTCCTCCACGATAACATAGCCCTGGTGAGAAACGAACGTGTGCAATATTACACCCTTAATACGTGAGCATTTAACCTTTTAATTTTTAAGGTTGTTGGTTTATGATGATTTTTTCTTTAAAGATTCTCTGAATTTTACCTACGCCATTGGTCATTCGCCTTGAATAAATGACAATAATTTCTCTCTTGATTATGTTTCCAAAGTTTATTATTCTTATATATTCAGTTTTTTCGTGAAGTTTAACAGAGTTGATTGACGAACATATAAATATCTTATTGATGATATTTCTGGTACTTAATGGCAATAATTGCTATATAACTGCACGAAAGACTCGCGTGCACCCTTCATTATACGGGAAATGAAATGAACTATTATATATAGCATCGATTTTTGTAAGTAGTCATTTTAACCGTAGGATCGAATTTAATTGGCGATTGTTCAATTTTTGTTGTTGATTTTTTTTTTTAAATATTTTGTACCACAAACATGAATGCATCAATTCGCAATCGACATGAATAATGAAGATATGTACTGATACTAGTTATCGATGGCAATGTGCCATCCATATTTATTTTGTTATCTTAATGTTCACGATAATGAGGTCATGAGGTTGTTACACCGTTTTAGTTTTCTTTTTAAACTATCATAATACTAGAAATGGCGCGGCAGAGGCCGACGCGTATCCCCACACCGAATGTTTGACCAAGGTGTGCCCCAGGGTTGGTAATGGGGCCATGCATAGTCGAGATTGACCGTATTGTCATAAGAGAAGTTCAGTATCAATTAGAAGTGAATTGGTGTAGAAATGAAGAAATTATAGTAAAGGCAATTTTGGGTGGGTGTGACCTTTGTGGGCAGGGCGCCCCAGGGTTGGTAATGGGGCAATGCAAAGTTGAGATTGACCGTATTGTCATAAGAGAAGTTCAGTATCAATTTGAAGTGAATCGGTGTAGAAATGAAGAAATTATAGTAAAGGCAATTTTGGGTGCATAACTT
>VMBQ01001385.1:119642-182070 GCA_007657795.1 Dreissena rostriformis
TGTCAATCGAGAATAATGTCATGCTTTAGACGGAACACAGGTTTCGAGGATATTTGAATACAGTCCAATTACCATTACCGGATCAGTACCCATAGCGGATCACTTTGATGTTCAAGACAGCGTATCGCGATTAATAGTTGACATTTTAAGATGATATTTTACACACAGCATCGTCAAGGCCTGTTCTTTAGAATGCAATGATTGAGTCGTAATCGGAGCTACTCTTTGTAAAAAATTTCGGCATGTTTTGCTGACATGTATATACGACTTTGTTGACTCCCGTCTCGTTTCCAAATCGAGGTTGAACATTATTCGCGGCCACATGCTATAACTCTGTTGAAAAGTAAGAAGTTTACGCATTAATTTAAAGGCCATGTAGTAGTCTTTCTGTCTGCAAAAGTCCATTCAGTTTTGATTCGTGTTTAAGATTTTGCAACACCTTAAATGAAATGAAGAATTAGGGCAATAACGGATCAAGCGTGATAATATGGGTATTGATAATATATTATATTAAAAAATATGCAAATCTTGTTGATTCTTTCAATAAATGATGTCAATCTTAATGTTTTATTTATGTTCCATGTTCAATTTCGATGATTAGATATGATTCAAACAATTTACATGGTTTATAAGATGCCCATATCTTTACGATCTATTTAGGATTTTCAACACATAATTCACACAAAAACACCATGCGTAAAGTGTAGATACAAGATCACATATAGAAAACAATTAATTACAAAAAAATGAATATAATTTATAACTGGCAATGTAACTTGGTCATTGTAAACAACACAGGTCATGTTTCGACAGTTCAAATAGCGTGCTAGATGTCCTCCTGAGTGGTTTCGATCACGGGATCCGTTATGGCTACAACGGATCCGTTAATGCATGAATTCTGAGGCGAAAAAAAGGTATCACAAATACATTTTGCCTGCGTTTAAAAATAAGACTATGCGCTGAAACAGTAAGCAAAGGTAATATTTT
Organism: Dreissena rostriformis; assembly: GCA_007657795.1. Classification (NCBI taxonomy): domain Eukaryota; kingdom Metazoa; phylum Mollusca; class Bivalvia; order Myida; family Dreissenidae; genus Dreissena; species Dreissena rostriformis. Next base: position 120,630 of record VMBQ01001385.1, read on the forward strand.
ATCAAACTGGCGTAAAAGAAGTCTCAAAACATGTATTGCTTTTCACCAGAACAACTTTATTACGATACTGATCCGGTAATGGTAACTTGACTGTAGCATCTTAAAACTGAACACTAATTATCACATGAACATAGTATCTTTCAAGTATGCTGTTTATAGCAACATTTCGTTTTTGATGAGCGAAAAATAAATATGGTACACAAATACCGCCTTACGTCTTCGAAAAACTGCCTTATCAGTTCCTCAGGAAGTTGGCCAGGTTTCTGCTCTTTCGGTTGTTCTGGCATCGCCCTGATATCAAACTTTTCGGGATGGGCATCATTGGAACCTCCCGGGATAACTTTCTGCTCACTTTCCATGTTTGCACCGCCCCTCTGTTGTACAAATAACTCCTATCAATATAATTGGGCTTACAGTGATAGTGACTTTAAAGCTACTCTCTATTTAAATCTGCAAATTCATCGTGAAGTTTACGTTAACGTTTTTAAAAATCTCTTAATTAGTCAACACACGAATGTAGATTTGCAACTTTCTTTAACGACTCATTAATTAAGTATAAGAATGTCATAGACTATGAACAACTCGGGAAAGTAATAAACAATATGTTATTTCACCAGGTTATAGTCCACTTTTGCAAATGAATTTACGGTGTTTACATAATTATTCAAACCGAAAGTGAAACTAGATTAATTACGTTTCGCGATGTTAACACTAAATATTTGTTCAGTTTGCGGACAAGAATCAAACAAATGCAATGGAGTGTTTATGCAATACAGACTATCAGTGCAAATTATAGTACTGGCTACTAAGCATAAGATGACAGGTTATTATACATGTATATTCAAATTGTTATAATCAAACTAATGAATGGGTTGATTATTAATAATATTATTTATGTATTTGTTTGTTATAACTCCATTATTGAATAGTTAAAGTTTGTCATATATTAATAATTACCCAATTTTGAGTATTATGATTACCATAGTTACTCTTACGTTTTCGGACATCCTTTTTTTAAGCCAAAATAATAATATAAAAAAAAAATAATGTTTTCTTGTACGCCCAGATTTACCCCTATTTTTAATGACTTAAGAAAATTACATTTTATCAGAATTAATCTTATCTGCATAATAACGTACACGAAAAAGGTATATTTTTATGGTGCCTTAAGTTTTAGACATTTACTTTTGGAAACATTTTTGTGTATCTTAATTTTCAGACAAGAAATAAATTAATTATTTTTAAGTGTCTAAATATTTGAGAAATTTCTGCGGCTTCAGAAATAGCATTATTTTACTTAATGCAAGATATATGCCGTAAGATGTTTTGATATTGCTGAAAAAAATAATAAAGAAAATAGACACGCCTGACGATTTCTTACTTGACAAAAAAAAACACACACACAATAAATAACAATCACATCCAAAACCTTCAATGTAATTTTGAATATCGGACACACATGTGTAAAAAAATGCATTACAAGATGCAGACAACAGACTTGTGCACATGTGTACCGGAAGGCGATAGACGACAATGCGACAGTACGATGATGACAGTGCGACAGTGCGACAATACGATGGCGACAGTGCGATAGTACGATGGCGACAATGCGATAATACGATGACGACAGTACTGTAACGCGATGGTACGATGGCGACAATGCGATGATACGATGGCGACAGTACGATATTACTATCGCATTGTCGCCATCGTCCTATCGCGTTGTCGTACTGTCGTCATCGTATTATCGCATTGTCGCCATCGTACTATCGCAATGTCGTCATCGTATTGTCGCACTGTCGCATTTTCGTTATCGTACTGACGCATTGTCGCCATCGTACTATCGCATTGTCGCCATCGTACTATCGCATTGTCGTCATCGTACTATCGCATTGTAACCATCGTACTATCGCACTATCGCATCGTCGCCGTCTAGATTTTTATGTGTAACCACGATGGCCCTAACGGTATTCCGTACATAACAGCTATGCAGAAGTAGAAGCACGCCGACGTTAAAGTAACGTAATCTTAACCCATTTATGCTTAGTGGACTCTCCCATCCTTTTAAATTGGATCAATTTATTTCCAAAAGTAGGGATGTCTAGTATATTTATTTCTTTATTCAGAATATTTCTTACAGAAAGTCCTTTAAGCAAACAGCGCAGACCCTGATGAGACGCCGCATCATGCGGCGTCTCATCTGGGTCTACGCTGTTTGCCAAGGCCTTTTTTCTAGACGCTAGGCATAAATGGGTTAACGTCTGTCGTAGAGAGTTCGTCTAACCAATCACGTTCGGTCAGTCAGACGTACACAGTTGTCTAAAGAAGCAACTCGTATTATGATGATATAATGTTTCTCGAATAATTGAGCATGCAATTGTTACGTTGCTACAGCGCTTGAATGTAGCGAATCTATGTGATCAGCTGCCACAGTAAATTTTGGATTAGTTTAGACATGTTGTTTTAAAACTCTGAGTGTCGACCATCATTTAAATGTTCCCGTTCACGTGTGCACACTATTTTACATAATGGTAAAGTATTAAAATCCTGAATTTATACTAAGGGGTTTACACGAGAAGTTTGAATATCAAACACAATTTTATAACGGAGCTTAACTCAACGAGGCTCATTGACGTAATAGGATTTTGCAAAGTCGTGGCCATATATGATGCTGCTAAGTGGTAATCTTTCAACAAATGTCTTTAAATATTCAGGAAACAACATCGATGTGTTTGGTTAGTTTCAATAGTTTTTTTTTGCGCCAAAATATATGTAAACAATATCTTTTAAGATAATGAGCTTATATAACTGTTATTAAAACGGCGTTCTTCAAGTCTCTAAATAGTAGTTGCTATAGATACCTGAGCAGCTTCATTGGGATTTAAAAAATAAACCACAACGATTGTAACATATTATAAGATAGGTATTTATAAATATGTGATTCCATTGAACGAAGAATAATTATTTGAGAAGAGAATTCCGCGAATTAATGGGGGGAAAAACATCGTATAATAGAGGATGCAGATGGTTCAAGCGCGGTCATTTCTAAGTATGACTGTGCATCTAAGTATTGAGTTCGATCCCTCCCATGGATTTAAACTTTTATGAATTTGTTGCTTATCCTTTATCATTAAATATAGTGTATCGTGTATTGTATCTTGTTTTAATTACTTTTGAACACAAGCCTTTGTAATTTAAATTTCTGTCATATATCAATTATAGGCACTGTATTAAGAATCCATTCTTAGGCGAAATATTGGCATTTAAATTATTAATATTATTTACAATGAATTGTTTGAGAGATTTTTTTTTAAACTGTCCGATTAAAACATCGATACAAAATTTCCAATACATCCAGTATTAAAGCTTGTATTACTTGTTGCTCTTCATTACTTACGAACGCTATCTAGTTTTTACATACCATTGTTTGTCAAAAAAGTATTCCCACCTTTTATATGCAACTTGTTACTTGTTTTCAAATACACTTTATAGCCTTGTCATATCCAAATTGTTGCTATGGATAATTGTATAATCGCTTAAAAAGACTCTAAACGTGATTTTGTTTAGTTTAAGTTATGTTAAAAAAAAAAAAAAAGTGTTATAAATGTTATGTTAATGATGTGGATTAAGCCATTGTCAAAATGTAAATTAAATGTTATGCTGTTTATCGACCGTTTTGGTTTACACTTTATCTTCTCGTGGCAGTTATGTACTTTCCCAGTTTTTAAGCAACAATTAGATTAATTAATTAAGCAAATATGTCGCTAAAGAATTCGGCTTAAGTAGCCTGCAAATCTTCGATAAAGACACGACACTGTAGTGTCCATCGCTTTTGTAAACAGGACAGATCCGTGATATTTTGGTAACACACTGACTGAGGCCAGAACAGAGGGGTCGCAAGATGATCCCCCTCTAAACCCACAGCTACATTTACCGACTCGTCTTTCGCATGATCGAGACGTTAAACCGATGTACAATATATTACAGTAAGTATGTGCTTCTCAACGGTCACTTGTAGGACTCAGGATGGTCTCCTGTATCTCGAATTATCCCCAGTAACCTTATTTAACAAGTCTTATTTGAACGTAAGCCGCATGGGAGAGAACCCGCACTCAATACAAATGTTTTACAGAAACATGCATGGTCCTTCTACAAAATGAGGCCGGATTTACTATTATGTGGTCATTTTTACTTGTGGTCGGTGTGACTTGCTTCTACTTTTACCACGCATGCGCACTAAAACGCGCGTTTTATAAACAAAAACAAATAGCTACCGATACAAAATCATAATGACTAAGAAGTGGAAAGGTTATTGCATTTTATTTTCATTAGCGTTTTGTATAATTAGAACATTAACCTACGTGCAATATCTCATTTTTATTTACTTTTCTAAAATTATTTATTTATTTAAAAACCAGCGCAAATTGTTTGCAGGTCGCGAAATCATATTACTGTCAATCTGTTTAATACCATCGTTCATTCGTTGTGTCCTGCATATACTATTTAAATAATGTACATACACCGATTGCTCTTATACAGTTCTATTTATTCTTTCATGATAATTTGCAATCATTTTACATACCAGAGCAATTGCAACCTACAATACCCACTAGGAACTAATGAATTTGTATCGTATGCTTTCTTCTGGTACATTCGTGCCCCTTACCTATGTATGTCTAGCATGCGCATACAATGGCTAGTATTTTTAGCAATTTATAACTTTTATATCATCAATAAAATGCCATATCAATATTAAACCTGAAACAAACAGTCTTTGTTTACATATTAACTTTTATATCTCATATTTACCTTGTGAAGGTGATGGTCAATGATCCGCATCATACAGAAGAAATTTCTCATTGTATTCGTGCTCTTTGTTCTACCCCATTCTAAATGGGTCTCCCCCCCCCCATTCGAAATGGGGCTCCCAGTGGGGTGGGGCAGTTTTTTTAGCTCACATATTGAAATGTCCTTTTTTTCTAAGAAACACTGGAAAATGTATTTAATGATGTTAGCGATTTATTTTCAAATATAAAATTCCATCTGAGAGCAGGGACATAAATAATTAAAAATAATTTATTTTATTTTAAATTGAATCTTCTTTTACACGTTCGCATATCATGTATGCATCATGAATTTTAAGTGAGTTACAATACTCTGTCGGGTTCCTCTCAGTGCTCCGAAATCAATAGAGCATTAACTGCGTTACAAATACTGCTGCCTCCTGTACACAGAGTTTTGAGACTCATTTGTTGTTAAGTGCTGGTGATTTAGAATGTCATAATACTCAATTAAATTATCATTATACCACAATTTAATCAATTTCTTGACGTTTGGTCGGACATATTTTTTGTTTAAATCGCATTCCATGGCAAAAATAGTCAGCAGTTGTGAATGCTCGATCTATTTGAATATAATCCGGACACGTGCAGTATTTAGTGACAGCAAAAATGATGTATTAAATTGAGCACGAATCCAATGAGAAGGAACGAAATGATGAGAACGAGGCATACAGTGCCCTTGTATCAAGCATGTCAATCATTTTGTTTACATCAAGAACGAGGCTCTCGTGATGAAGTCAAACGCATGCGCTTCGAGTATTTTGTTTCACTAACATTACTATATGCTTGAACAGTGCCCACCACTACCGGGAGTCCAAGACTCCTAGAAATTAGACTCAGACTCCTTGTTTTTGTGTCAAGGAAGTCCATCAGACTCCTTCAGAATCATATTTGACTTTGAATTATAAAATAATCCTCTGATCTACTTATTCCTTTCTCGAGATTGGAATGTCTGAATATTTACACATCAGAAAAATATGCATCTCATTATTTGGCTTAAACACATCAACAAAAATAAAACAATCCTTAATAATTTATTTTGGTTCGCTGTCGCAGTCCGTTCATGTGGTCATAAGGGAAGTTGGAACAAGTGTTTTTTTTTCATTCAAATTGGGGCGGGGATAAAAGGATAATTTTTTTCCTCAAATGGGACCTAAAAAATTCCCTATTGAATTTTTTAAAGATCTTTTAATACATTTAGTTCATCTCCCATCCAGCTCTTAAATCTTAATAAATATAATATTGAAAACACTTTTATTCTCAATTTTGAAGCATTTGAAAGCAAAACAGCAACAACTCTAATTTCCCAATTTAAGTCAAAATGTTGCGATTTTTCCCTATCCAAAGGGACCAGGCCCCATTCCCAATTTGTTGAAAAAATACAACACTGGGAACTCTAAAACTCCGAAATCAACGTGACTGTGGCAGTTTTGTTTAAATATTTTTGCAAAGTAAAGTAAACTAGCTTTCGCCAAACAGTCTCTTATCACTATAAAAATCATCACAATACCCGACATTGTTTAAAATACCCTCAATGCACTAAAGATGGCAACAGCCGTATATCAGTTGTGCGCGAATAACCATGTGTCAATATAATTTGATAATTTCATTGGTTTATTTCTCTTTGTTGGCTTTGTAATGTTATACCTTATTCCTACCACACCTATTCGATCCCTAGGGCGTATTCTCCACAATAAAATAGTGGCCAGTTAATTAAGAGACTGATTTACATTAAGGCCAGCGTAAAAATGAAAACCGATCCTTAAACATGTTAATATGCAGTCCAGCACTCTTCCAGCTTACATGTAGCTAGCAAGCCTAGTTTACTTGCATGTTATACATGTAGATAGATACAATTTATACACATGATATGCATTACTTTAAATAAAAATAAATGCATCAATTTGCAGGCTGTTTAACTTGAGTTAAACACTACAATTTTCAAACTGCCAAAAGTAAAAATAAAGATGGATGTTTAACAGTTTTTTTGTATAAACTATATTTTTCAGGATCAGCTAATGCAGAAACAATATCAGCATCAGCTGGAGGTAATAGCACCTATGATTTCAAAGGAGAGTCACCAAGTCATCAAGTTGAAAAGACGCTGAAAAAGAGACCGAGGAAGACCACTGGTGAAAAACAGAAGCTAAGGACCGACAAGAATCCTAAGTCAGTGGGCAAACCAAGTAAAGTGCAGACAGAGACGAGAAAAGACAAACAGACTAGCTTGAATAAAGTAACTCCAAAAACAAACAAACCTTCATCTAGAAACAACCAAATTGAGACTGTACATGTAACTTCAACATTGCCTAAACAGAGGTGTAAACAAATTTTGAAACCAATACCGCCTCCAAATTTAGATGACATTTCCCCAATAGTTACAGACACAAAACAATCAAAGAAGAGGATTAAAAATGAAAAACCTGTTCCAGAAAAAAGACGACTTAGATCATCAGACTTTGCGGAAGATTCCCCCAAAATGTCATTCATTGTTTCCAATATGTCCAAGAAAAATGACAATGACAGTGCAATCTTCCTATCACCGAGGTTGTGTACAGAGAATACGTCAACACCAGTCAGTGTTGCTCCAAAGGCTGTAAAGTCAAAGAAGAAAACAATACGAGAGAATAAGGTTCTGAAATCAAATCCAGAAAATACTTCAACACCGAATGACGAGTGTAGGCCTACCAAAACGTTTTCAAGAATAAAGGACAAGTTACCAGCGGTCGGTCTGTCACCAGTAGAAGCCGTGAAAAGAACGGAGACGCCAACATCTGACTATGCATCCATGGACTGCATTGCGACACCAAGTCCTGTCCCATCAAGTGCTCAGAGAAGAAAACGAACGCACTCCCCAGCTTTCACACTTGATGATGATGAAAATTCAGGTAGGCTGCAATATTCTGCTGGTCCTCATCTGTTTTCATACATTATGTAAATTTGAATTTGTGTGTGTTTTTTAAGGGATATGTGTGAACACACGTTATGTGATGTTGATCACGTTATAATTTGTGCTATCAAATCTGTGGCTCAAGTTTAAGGTTTTGAAGGTAATTGTTAAAAACCACCTTGTAGACTACATGCAACAGTTTTTTCTCAATAATTGAAGCTTATTTAGATTTTTGGTGTAATAAAAGCGACTTCAGTGAAGGACTATGTCACTGTTTATACTCGTTGTTGACATGAAAGTGTCTGATTTGTAACGAACATTTAGAAGTTAAAGAACAAGAAAAAACAAGGTATATAGCTGAGCCATATTCTGTCGCTCCGATAAAGTGTTTTTTTATTCAGTTTATTATTATGCCCCCCTTTGAAGAAGAGGGGGTATATTGCTTTGCACATGTCAGTCTGTGGGTATGTCGGTCCGTCCACCAGATGGTTTCTGGATGATAACTGAATAAACTCAAGAACGCTTAGGCCAAGGATCACGAAACTTCATAGGTACATTGATCATGAGTGGCAGATGACCCCTATTGATTTTGAGGTCTCAAAAATAAGAATAACTCAAATCTATGAAACAGCAAGCTCAAGAGGTTCTGTATTTGGTATGCTACATCATATTGTGGTCCTCTACAAGTGTTTTACAAATCATGCCCTAGGGCCTAGGGTCAAAAGTGGCTGCATCCAAGAAGTCTCATTAATACAGACTTTACTTACTGGTATATAGAAAAATTTATTCTCTGAAATCACAGTGCACTTTTTATGCCCCCCAGTAGGGTGGCATATAGCAGTTGAACTGTCTGTCCGTCTGTCTGTCCGTCCGAAAACTTTAACGTTGGTCATAACTTTTGCAATATTGAAGATAGCGACTTTCTATTTGGCATGCATGTGTATCTCATGGAGCTGCACATTTTGAGTGGTGAAAGGTCAAGGTCATCCTTCAAGGTCAAATGTAAAAAACAAGAGGCCCATGAGGGCCTGAATCGCTCTACTGGCTGGAATGTCAATGGAATGGAAAGTCATCATGCAAGGGAATACTGAAAACACAAATCCTTTCATCCTTGCCAAATGAATTATCAGATGGCTTATATTTTATTTAATTTTAAATTTATAATTGCAACCAATTAAACAACCTACTTAAATGCCTCGGACCAATACAAATTCAAGGGGCAATAATTCTGGACTTTTTACTCTGATGTAACCCATTTTCAATAGGGTTTTCAATATAAAGATACTGAACAAGTTTGAAAAGAATCGGATGAAAACTGTGGACTTTATCGCGTAAACAAGAAAAAGTTAACGGACACACACACACACGGACGGACGACGGAAACCACACCATGACATAAGCTCTTCCGGCCTTCGGCCAGTAGAGCTAAAAATAATCAAAGCTGCGCAGTAGGGGGCATTGTGTTTCTGACAAACACATCTCTTGTTAGTATATTACTTTGGTCAACACAGGCAAGGCTCTTTTGGTTACTTTTTGTGTATCAACATCGTACAGTACCCATTGCAACTTGTGTCATCTGGAGGGGGATACTTATTGGATATGTATGGCATGTTAATGTGGACAGCTTACAGGCTGAATGACAATATCATTTGTATTTAACTCTGTACCATTTTGTGTTTGTGTTTAGAATGTTTAGAGCTGAACAAATCTGTGGACAAGATGTACAAGAAGAGCAAAAAGAAGTACGAACATCACCCCAAGAGATCAGTAAGTACATATATCGAAACCAACTGACACTTTAACGAACATGTTCACAGAAAGGCAAATTGACAAGTGACAAAGAGAAAACATGATGCTCCTAATGCTTTGACATTTGTGGAGCTGCTTGCCAAAAGCTTGATATATCAGTCGCAATTGTCTACTTTATGTGCCTACACGCCTCCGAGCTTGTATGGATTAAGACTTTGTCAATAATCGCGCAATTTAAAATAACAGTGTTACACATGACACCGTGGTGAACATTTGTGGTAGGTTACTGTCTGTCCACAATCATGATGAATTTTAACATGAATAGGGGCAGATAGTTGTTATTTCAACAAATAAACATCTTGTTTGGAAGGAGGATTTATCACTCTGCAAGTAAAGTGTAATTTTGATATTGTCATATATTTTCGCGACCCGACAGTTTCTGTCAACAATGTTAAAATTAATAAATGAGATAAAATAGAGTTGTAAAATAAATATATGCTATTAGTAATAATAATAATTTTACATTTTAATCACCAGAATGGTGTTTATGCTACTTCATGGTGACATGGATGTTTGTTTTGACTTCAAAAATGTCAATATAAATTATTGTTATAATTAATAATACTGTGGACAGCGCCAATGAAGAACACCTGTCACCCTTCCTTTGGGGGCAAGGTCATTCTATAAGTCTAGTTAGTCTAATAAATTGGTGAATGCAAACAATAAGTTTTTTCTTAAAAAATAACTTATAAGAAGTAAATTGAATAAGAATGATTTAATATACCAGAAGTGAATTTATTTTCCTTTAAATATTGTCAAAAATTAATTAAAAAAACAAGATAGTTCACGCTTAATTGTTGAATTCATGCATGCTTATTAGTGACATTGTAAAATGTAAATGCAACCATTAAAATGTTTCCACCATGCCAGTGACATGGAAATCACATTAATCTAATATAACTTATTTATTTATTTTAAATAAGTTAATATAATAAATGTGTCATGTTCTGAGAAAACTGGGCATAATGCATGTGCGTAAAGTGTCATTCCAGATTAGCCTGTGCAGTCCGCACAGGCTAATCTGGGACATCACTTTCCGCTTTTATTACATTTTTCGTTTAAATGAAGTCTCTTCTAAGCAAAAATCCAATTTAGGCGGAAAATGTCGTCCCTGATTAGCCTGTGTGGACTGCACAGGCTAATCTGGGACGACACTGAACACACGTGCATAATGCCCAGTTTTCTCAGAACACGACACATAGATGTATCTATTTCAATACAATTAAGCCAAGGCTATACATGATCCCCCAAAATGTGAAGGCTAGAGAAATTGCTGGGCATGTTTAAATAGTAGTGAGTAATCATTTAATTATAATTATAATTCACTTAGAATCTTTTATTTTCTTGTGTATTTTGCTTGTGTTCAGGAGTCAAAGCTGAATGAATGGGCAGACAAGGTGAATTCAGAGCTGGAGGACATAGAGAACTTCGAACTCAGCGTGGAGGGCTGATACACCATAGCCATGGGACAGAACTCTGGGGGCACTGGGGATCTCATTTCATAAAGGGTTGTGGTTCTTGATCTGCATGCAGGAACATGTACAGACTTTATTGGTGTAAATTAATTTATGGCTAAACAATTGTGGATCCTCTGCAGTGTAGCACAGGTAGTCACGTGCTGTGGATGGATCTCTTCTTTTTTGACTGAATGTTTTTTGAGTGGTTAAACATGTTGGAGTATATCTTACATCATTCTGGGCTGTAGAAAAAAATTATTACGCCCCCCTTCGAAGAAGAGGGGGTATATTGCTTTGCTCATGTCGGTCGGTCGGTCTGTCGGTCGGTCCATCAGATTGTTTCCAGATGATAACTCAAGAACGCTTAGGCCTAGGATCATGAAACTTCATAGGAACATTGATCATGACTCGCAGATGACCCCTATTGATTTTGAGGTCACTAGGTCAAAGGTCACAGGTCAAGGTCACAGTTACTGGAAACGGAAATAGGCATTTTAAGGATTTAGCATGGTTCAAACAAGGGAAACAACTAACGTTTATGCATGTTCTTTTTGTTACAGCAGTTGCCTCCCTTGTTAACCACCACCACCACCACCACCACCACCACCACCACCACACAATGGCTGCTACTACAACTTAAAGCTCATATAGGGGGCATGCATGTTTTACAAACAGCCCTTGTTGTCATTTGTTTTAGTTTTTTCCCCATATTGGGCTCTAACTTTTAAACTACATTTTGGCAGTCCTTTTTTGCTGGTGGTTAGGTAGCATACACATTATCAATACATAATGAGGATTTTTAGAAATATACATTTTATGTCAAACTGTTGACAATTATAAATTGTGAGCTACTTTATAATTTTCTCATGACATAGAACATGATCAGTTAATTACTTTGATGGTAGTTTGGAATTTCGGAACACTTATAAATAGAAAATAAGGTATTAATTAGCCAGAATTGAAATAATATATTGCAAAATCCTTATCTGCATTAAATTAATTTTCCTTGATTAATTGGGATGACCGATCACGAACTTAACCCTTTGCATGCTGGGAAATTTGTCGTCTGCTAAAATGTTGTCTGCTAAATTTCTAAAATTAGCATTTTCTTCGATTTTTTTTTTTCAAAAAATACTATCAGAATAGCAAACAGTTTGGATCCTGATGAGACGCCACGTTCTGTGGCGTCTCATCTGGATCCAAACTGTTTGCATTGGCCTTCAAAATCCGGTTCCAGCGCTTAAAGTGTTAAGATCCCAGTGTTTATATTTTCAATTACTGGGGGTCAGGGTGGGCTAATTGTTTTTAGTCAGTTAGTCTGTGCGATGTTTACAGTCAAGGAGGAGACATACTATGCTTTTGTTGCAAATGCAAAGATTTTAAATATCATTTGTAAACAATAATAATAAGAGAAATAAGAATTAAATAAATTGTATAATTTATTGAAATTGGGGATTGGTAATAGATCATTTAAGGGTCCTGCTCATAAAATGAGAAAAAAAAAATCTTGATGTGAATTGAAATATTTATTTATATTTTATTGTTTCTTATCTGTCTGAATCATCCTCATGTTTTAGACCTTGTTTTACTGGAACTTCGATTGAATCATGGGTGTTGGAATATGTTAATGATTTACACAGCACTTTTTATTTTCTGTTGTGTGTTTATATTCTTTTATGAAGATAATTATACATTGTAAAGTAACAATTGTTGTGTGTGTGTGTACTTTTCACATAGTTCCATAACTTATCAAGAGCCCTCAATATGCTTATGGCATAAATGCAATGCAATTTATAGTGACAGAGTCTGAAAATGGTAAGGTCATTGTTCTGAGTACTTTAATGAGTGGCATCAAACATTATTTTCATTATCATTTTCTTTAAATAATATCAATAAAAAAAAAACAGTAATGGCCAAAAAATGCGTATTAAACCTTAATATACTTTAAGTATGCAGCTTGTTTTTACTTGTCAAGCTGAATCTTCGGTTATGAATGTGCAATGCATAATTATACAGATAGGCAGCTTTTCTTCAAGAAGAACAAATGGCTATTTAGGACTTTATTGTTGACAAGTATAAAAAAACATGTCATCCTGTAACAAAAGTGATTTTTTTTAGAGAATTTATTTGAATTTCATGTCCCCACTTTATAGGGCATTAACCCGGNGATTTGCCCATGTGTGTCCTTATGTCTACTTTTTATTTTCGACATAACAGGAGTTATTGCCCCCTTTTTCAGCCAAAAATTACATTTTTAACTTGATTCTTGTATGACTTAACACTTATTGCTGAAACATATCAACCAGCATGTGAACTTTCACACCTCCATATTTTGCTTTGGACCTTTTCGTCACAACTTGAGGTTTGGCCCCTTTTTATGCAAAAATAACATTTTTATCTTGTGTCTCTGAAACATTACAAACACATTAACCAGCATGTGAAGTTGCGCACCTCCATGTTTTGGTAAGGCTATTTTTTACCAAACCGGAGTTGTGGCCCCTTTAAAAAAACTTTTTCAACTTGAGTTGCGCGTATCTCCAAAAGTATTGCTGATAGATGGCTAAAACTTTACAAACCTGTTAACCAGCATGTGCACTAATGCATCTCTGTAGTTTGGATCAGTTTTTTTTTGGACATAAGTGGAGTTTTCAGACAAAAGCTGAAGTTGTGGGCATCCGTGTCCAGTGCACACATTTTTACTTAAAATAAAATTTGCAATGTTAGGTATTTTGGTCTCAAAAGAGACAACAATAACTACATGTATCCATAAACATAAGGAAGTTAAACATGTAAACAATTGTTAACTGTTGCGTGTTTTAATTTTCGATAAATAGTTCCTTTTCAGGTACTAGCACTAAGCAGAGACGAAGATAATTATCTCATCGCTGGTATTATCTACAGTTTTGACAACACTTACCAGAGACGTAGATAACATGTTATCTACATCTCCGCACTTACTTAATTCTTTTTATTAGTAAATTGTTTATGCATCCAGCATTGACTTATTTTATGTCCTTGAGAATTGTGCAGTTACTAATGACCAGAGATGACTGTATATTTATGGGTGTTTTTATCGTGAAAGTCAAAACATGATTTTGAATGTTTATTTTGTACTAAATGTTTGTAAAATGAAACAATTGGCAACAATACGTTTGTATTGGCACATTAATAAATACATACATATAGTTAAAATGTAACGTTATTTTTTAATCTCTAAAACTGCATATAGTATATTCAATAAATACATACATATCACAGATATTTTGTAGGATTGTCAAGCAAAGGAGCATCAACCTTACTTTGAATTGTTTCAATTTAATTTCCACTACCCCTTACATATTTCGTCAGTGATTTTTTTGTATGTCCCCCAGTCTATACTGGTGGACATATTGTTTTTCCCTGTCTGTTTGTTTGTTGGTTTGTTTGCACAAACTTTAACATTGGCCATAACTTTTGCAATAATGAAGATAGCAACTTGATATTTGGCATGCATGTGTATCTCATGGAGCTGCACATTTTGAGTGGTAAAAGGTCAAGGTCATCCTTCAAGGTCAAAGGTCAAATATATGGATCGAAATCGCTCAAAAGGGGACATAGTGTTTCACAAACACATCTTGTTTTAAATAATATTGCCACTAAACTACAGTATACTGCATTCCAAAACATCATGCATGTTATGTATGAATGATACATTTTACTAGACCCTTACAACACAAGGACGGCGGACGCCTACAATTCATGAGGACATCGTTACTTTTCAGGCATGAAGCAACTGTAAAATATCCTCTGACACAAACTTGAATGGAGTATCTTGCATACAAAAACCGTTCTCTCTTGAACTGCTGTTGTTTGTTTGATGCTTCCTCTCTTACATTAAGATACTTTTCTTCTAAACCTCCATCCATTATATTCACATGCCACTACCATTAAGGTACGTTTTATGCCCCCAGTAGGGTGGCATATAGCAGTTGAACTGTCCGTCAGTCTGTGCGTCAATCCGAAAACTTTAACATTTGCCATAACTTTTGCAATATTGAAGATAGCAACTTGATATTTGGCATGCATGTGTATCTCATGGAGCTGCACATGTTGAGTGGTGAAAGGTCAAGTCAAAAAATAAAATCCAAGAGAAGTAACAAGCTTTAAATGGAGTAAATTTCCATACCTGCCATAATGATAAATAGAAATTTTATTTCAAAGCGGCGCAGAAGGGGGCATTGTGTTTCTGACAAACACATCTCTTGTTTGTTCTAAACCACATCCATTATGTCCACGTGCCACTACCATTAAGATACTTTTTTCTACCCCCCTATCCATTATATTAACATGCCTCTACCATTAAGATACTTTTTTCTAACCACCTATCCAGTATATCCACATGCCTCTACCATAAAGATACTTTTTACTAACCCCCTATCCATTATATTCACATGCCACTACCATTAAGATACTTTTTTTCTGACCCCCTATCCATAATATTTACACGCCACTCTTACTGATAAGTAATGTTTTGTCTTTAAATGGGTACTGAAACTGGGTAGACCTTTCGCATTCGTACCCGGCCAGTTTCGCTTCAATTACAGGAACCTTGATGACCGCATTAGCCCGCATTTCTTCTAGTTCATAGCGCTGGATCTTCAGGTACATGATCAGAAGCATGTAAACTATCCACAAGAAGATCGAAGCAAATGTGAAGTAACAGGAAACTGCCAAGATGACGTCACCAATGGTCACGTGATATGGAGCGCCGTCCTTACACGACGAGTTTAGGAGAAGAACGACGAGGCGCATGACGAGCGCGACACCTGAAAATACATGAAGAGCATTTTATAAAGTATTTTTTAACGAAACTGTATTTATCATTACAATATTAGAAATTAAACGACAAAACAAACGACTCACATCTCTAATTTTTCACACAAACACATCAACACACATAGAAACACGTGTCTAAAAATAAGTTGATGAGGTAAATCAGTATTTTGATATTATTAACCCTAAACATTCGGTGTCATTACAATAATGCAAGATTTAAAATAATTGATATAAACGTACATTTTCATATTAATTCCAGTTGGTCGTCAGTTTTACATGTGCACCGTAAAAATTGTTAAGAGAATGCAATTTATTTATACAAAACAATTCGCACTTACAGCCCATGAACAGTGGAAGCACGTATAAGACTGTTTCCCGGAACACGCTGCTTATGGGCAGAGTCATGACGGCCACTCTCTGGCGGTACAGCGACGGAAGTTTCAAAGTTGCTATCGCAAGCAACAAAACGCCTGCATAACGACATGCTGGGTCTATTGTTTCATAATCTACAAAAATGAGACAGAGTGTAATGTAATGTCTAAGAAAAACAATACGCAACTTTGTGTGAGCATAAATATTGCGATATGCAGTGTATTTTGAAATAAATTTTATAAGTAAAACTAAGTAGCGTATACCAAATGTACGCATCATGCTATATTATGAAAATAAGCATTTTTTCTATATAATAATTTAAGAAGTTACCTAAGTGCAGGAACGTGGATACCGGAACAAGCAGCTGTTGATCATGTTTATAACGCGCCATTTCGTACTGGACCATTTCCACCAGTGCGCACGCAAGTCCGATGATATGGGTCATAGTGAAAAAGAACAACACGACGTCCAGGATATTGCATCGCGCCATATTAATACTTGAAGATATGAACAATGTAATCAGCAATATCGAATTGCGTTTCTGTATTTTTCCTCGATAGTGAGCAAAACTGTCCTGCGTATGCACAAATTTCGACTTTAAAAATGCGACTTGACTGTCGAACGTTCCACAGTTGAATAACGAATGAATAGAATATTACATAACTATATTAGGATCTGCTGCTTGTGCAATGCACCCATTTTCGAAAAATAGCCCCTAAACATTGTGGGATTCCGGATGAGATCCAATGGCGATTTAACACGAACGTATTTCAGAATTTGGGTTCCCAATACGATTATGAGTCAACAAACTTTCCAACTACGATATTTATTTACATGTGAACACTGCTCAGGTGACATACCCATAACTGGATGGCGTCCAACCCTCCTTTCAAGCGGGTCGTTTATGGTGTTCCTTGCAGACCACCGTTGACAACGGCGTTGTCTGCTAATTATCCTTGCAAAACTACCAGGCGTTAACCTTTTGGAGAAGTAATTTTATAAATTAAATGTTCAGAGATGAAACTTATGCCTAATCTAAAATGCATATGCTCAGCATTTTGATCAACAAGTTGCTTGTGGTATTAATTGTATTTACATCTTAAGTTTACATGTTTCAAGTAAAATTTTCCGCGATATTTGGCAATGGTTTCTGTTAGTTACGAAAATCCACGAATGGCCGTCATCATTTTTTAGGGATGATGTACAAAACAATTCAAAACGCTCATTTAAATAGCACACGTTTCCTTAATAATTTCTTTCAATTTTTGCAAAAGCTAGCATACAATTAAAGGGCCCGTAATTTATACCTTGAATGGGACCTTTAGTTTGGATTAGCATATGCCGTACGATTTAGAACCGTGGAAAGCGCATTTTTTGTGGCTTTTCTAAGAAATTAAGTGATCTATAGTATTATAGCGTTACAATTAACGACCCCTTGATGCTGGACAAAACGTGCTAAATATTATCTTATATTGAATTGTGACCTTGTCTTTTGGCACGTGATCGCGGGCGTAACGCCGTCTCAATAATTGAGCTGACCAACAATGCAAAATTATTTTTTAAATCAAGCAATGTTGAACGCAGTAACGCTTCGGACAAGTAGGTCTCGATTGTTTTTATATTGAGTCGGGAGCTTGACCATTTTCTTACGCAAGACACTCCGTTACATACTCAACAGCTGCCATATCAAATACTAGTATTTTAAAATTCTTCAATCATGAGCAAATGTGTGCCCCTAACGGCTGAAGTTCATATTGTTCAATCGGTCTTTATTTTCGCAAAAGACGATACAAAGGAAAAAATACTTAGTTCTTAATGAATTTCAAAATGATGTTAATGCAAGTGTGTATACATCATCGTTTTGAACGCATAATTTGTGGCAAAGAACAGAAAATCGTTCCATTAATGTTTAAAGCTCTCAGATTAACTCCATGAGCAACTACCGGGTAGTCAATTATTAAAACGCAATGAGCAAATACCGGTAGTTAAATAACAAATAGTCAATGGAATTACAGCTCCGAGTTGTGAAACAGTACGTGTACGTATACGCTTTGAACGACGAGTACGAGACTACGTTTGGATCATTTCAGAATCCATTTATGTATAGTTTCTGAATGAAAAGACAATGTCACGAGTCTGACACATAATTGTATACAACGCGGGGAATTCGTGTTATAAATTAGTTTCTGTATCATTGGTCCGTAGAGGCTTCAATTTCTTTTTTTTTATATTATATTATATGTGGACCTTGCCCTAATGATGCCACAAATTCTAACGGTAACCAGGACGTGATTATTGACTTACAGACTACGCGCGTGGCAATATGTGTCGCGTTCTGAGAAAACTTGGCAAAAAAGCATGATTGTGCGTAAATTGTCATCCCAGATTAGCATGTGCAGTTCGCACAGGCTAATCAGGGACGACAATTTCCGCTTTTATGGAATTTTTCGTTTAAATGATGTCTCTTCTTAGCGAAAATCCAGTTTAGGCGGAAAGTGTCGTCCCTGAATAGCCTGTGCGGACTGCACAGGCTAATCTGGGATGACACTTTACGCACATGCATTTTGCGCAGTTTTCTCAGAAAACGACACATATTTAACTGCTTAGTATTCCTCGCTGCATCTTCTTAGATACCCGTGCTTTGATTTTCGGCCATGGTATCAATTGGCATACATATAAAAACGTCACTTTTAGCACTGTATTTATCATAGAACTACCGGGGACATATTCGGCTTAAAACTTTAATATTTTCATTTTAGTGTAAGATGTTATTTGCTAAATCTTATGCCTCTTATAGAGCACCGTAGATTTGTTCGTATAACATGTACCGGTATTTAAACATGTTTAGTACAGCGCCAATGGTTACATATGAATGCATATACATGACACTTTGCAGTCTTTTGTTTGGACCACTATAACTTTTGCAAGCGAATACGTAATTTATCTTAATATAGATACGATGTACTTTCCATGACGCTTTCATGTAAAACGTTGACTGACCGAGATTTAATTTCCATAGGAATTTCCCAGGCTAATTGAAAGGGCGTATGGACGAGATATATATGTAATTTTCAGAAATAAGAATAATTAAACATCTAGATATCTTTGTTATAAATGTTCTGGAAATATTTATCAAAATATTATTTCATTTATCCATGGGCGGCCGCAGGAATTATCGGGGGGGGGGGTGTTAAGGGTCGGCTCCCCTTTACCGCCGGAGGCGTAGAAAATTTTGAAGTAAGGCCCAGATAGTGCCTAAATGGTGCATCATGAACTANGATTTACATACATGTTTTGTCTTATTCACGATCCCGCCAATACATTTTTGCTACTAGATAAACATTATTGTGGAAAGTGTGTTAATACGTGTCTTTACTTGGGCGATGATGCGAAACGTCGATATCCCCCTTTTAACTTGCACATTCAATTGGCATAACATGTACATGTAAGCCAAACTGAATTTCACCAATAAATAATTGTGACGTTTTCCGTTCCCGCCCCGCAGTGCTGAATAACTGTGTCATGAATAATTTAAATGGTTATGTATTTTAGACTTAACATAAACTTGATCTTCATCCAAAATCCACATAATATGCCCTATATTCATAAATGGATTATGATTTATCCTATCGCAGTAAAAAACATGTAACAAATAATGCGTCATCGAAAAAGCTACGCTCGCAATTAATTTTGTCAACTATATTTTGGGACATACATTTTGACTTTTTGTTCACTTGACTGGAAATCATAGTTTTCTGTCATGGCGCTTTCAAAATTCTCACTCACTTATTTATCCATAAGTTCTAATTAATTCAATGAGCTTAATAAAACAATGAAATGAAATATTCAAACAAACTCATAGCAATCGTTTTAGTGACAATTTTCACTACTTATACATGTACGTTGTTACGAATCAGGGCTATATTGCGTATCTTAGTAAGTGGGTGCAAGGTATATACAAGATAATATTTGAATAATTCGTTTAATAGGCCTGATTATGGATATAGCAATAAAAAAAACGTATAATCGGAAAATAAAAACGCCACCAAAAAAACGTGCATCGGCCGGGAATCGAACCCGGGCCGCCCGCGTGGCAGGCGAGCATTCTACCACTGAACCACCGATGCTGCATAAGTTATGCGCTGCGTACTGTAACAAGACTGCGAATGTAAACTCGATATTACAAGGTACATAACCTGGCGCTTTCCGTATGTCGTGTTGGGGTTGTCGTTCTTAGTCACACTGCGTCCGACACGTGTTATTTCACGACTGAGTTGCTACTTCTACTCCATTTTAATAAACTTATCGCGGAATGAGTTATGGAAAAACATAAATCTGCTGATGCAAACCACTCGACCTCATTTAAAATATCGTTTTAAAATCACATTTGTATTGGTGTATAAAATTGGTACGTAGAGCTATTGTGTATTGTGTGTTTCTCCAGGGACATGTACAACAATTAATTTAATGAATAGGTCCCTGGTTTCTCTTAAGTCTATGGCGGTATATGGTCATTTTATGGTAGAAATTAAGTCTTTTAAGTTAGTACTTACACATTAGATGGTAAATCTAATATATAAGATGTTACAATATTTGTCAAAACGCGGAAGGCGCCATTTTGAATACACATTTTTTAACAGAAATCGTGCGTGCGTGTGAAACAGAAATGGAAGAGTAAGCAATGTCTATATATTTTGCCATTATACACATCTAGTGTATTTTGAATCAGATGCACGTTCTGAAGTGTACGTTTTGAAGTGTAAGTTCTAACGTGTCAGTTCTAACGTGTAAGTTTAATGTGTCCGCTCTTGTTTCAGTTTATAGTATGATTATTTAACACAAAAGCTTTACTTCAAAACAATTGTTTTGATGTGATTTTGCTCGTGTGAATATACATGTAATGCATACATTATTTTTTTAATCAATGAGAACTTGTGTTATTTTTCCTAACTGTGAAAAAGTCCCTTAAAACATCAATAAATAAAGTTACATACAGTTCATATATATCATGAAAGATATTAAACAAAGTACTTTGTTGGGAAGGTGGGAGATACGCCTATCACAATACGAAATTTCTTTAAGCGTATTATTTCATTTTAAGAATAACCGTATTATTTTTGCTGAAGTGCGTTATACTGTTTGCGCAGTGTGTTACCTGTGTTTTGAAATGCGACTATTCTGATCATAATCATCAATATTTGTTCAATTATCATATACAAAAAATAAAGTCTTATTGAGATTGGGTCTTAGCTAAATTATCTAGTAATTGAACTACACTCTCAATTATTGAAATTGATAGCTAAGGCCGTTAACCTGCTTGAATAGTATTTGACCAGTTTGAGGGTCGAAACCATGACATTCGTATTAATTAAATTAGTATGACGTTCTGACTAACTAATATAATTGGCCATTTGTTGTTAAATGGTTATTCATTTAAATATATATGTACTGCTGACAACTCGAGGTGTGATTCATAACGTTATCTCATAGTTATGAACTGTTATGCGATCAATATTGTTGTGAGGTAGCGTGGCCGAGCGGTCTAAGGCGCTGGTTTTAGGCACCAGTCTCTTCGGAGGCGTGGGTTCAAATCCCACCGCTGCCAGTTTGTTTTGGCATTTTGTTAAATAATGTTTTAACGCCAATTTAGTAAAATAAACATATGTTTACGTTCATAATGTTATTAGAAACTTTTATTCGCATATCTTTACAATCTTCTGTTCATCTATCGAAGTGGATTTTCATGCAAAAATTGTTTAGGCAATCGTCCATACATCTGTAGAATTAAACGTTGCTGCCTCATTTGTCGCGCTGATAACGAACAAATACATACATACATGTTAGAGTCGATCTGCATATTATAAAAAATAAGCATGCGTGCAATCTCATAACACCGGCGAATTGTTTAGTGAAGTTAATCATAAAAGACATTTTATAATTGAACAGTTATGACCCATGTATTGACTAGCATGAATATCAATGGCATTGTACTTCATTTTTATTGAACGAATCAAATATGTTGCCTTTGAATGTGAAGCGAAACCATTTTCATTCACGTTATACTTCATAATATATAAATTATTTTAACACTACAAAATTTGTTTCGAACAAAATCATTTTAGTGGGTGGGGAGCGGTAATCTAGACTGATCGCTTACACCAGGTGATCGCTATTCTGAGGTGACCTCTAAAAGGTGCTAATTCATGTTGGACTGCATACTTCTTTTTTTATATACAAATGTGTACATGTAAATGGATGTAGAATTGGCTTCGAGTCCGTCATTCCGTCCGTCCGTCTGTCACAAAACTTTTCAGGGCTATATCTCAGAAACAATATAAGATATCAACATGAAACTTCATGGGTGTACAGTCAATCTTGTGGTCACGACCACTTGAATTAAGCGACTTTTGTCTTATGCGACCATTTTGAATTTCCCCCGAACATTTTCACTCTATTTTTATATCGTATTAAGCGACTTTTGTCTTACGCGACCAGAGACCGGTGATTTTCGTGTATTTTAATGTCCAAATCTTTTATTAAACAACCACTTTGATGTATATTTGTTATCAATTAGGAGAAGTACCATGCACAATAACCATAACCATACACTTTCTTAAATAAGAGTTATTGTCCTTTGTTTTTTGTATGATGTAACTTTTCAGGGCTATATCTCAGATACAATACACGACTTCAACATGAAACTTCATGGGTGTATTGATATCAATGAGGAGAAGTGCCATGCTTAAGAACCAAAACCTTTCACTTGCTTAAATAAGAGTTATTGCCCTTTGTTGTTTTTGTATGATGGAACTTTCCAGGGCCATATATCACATACGATACAAGATTTCAACATGAAACTTCATGGGTGTTTGGAAATCAATGGGAAGAAGTGCCCTGCATAACAACCATAACCATGCACTTTCTTATATAAGAGTTATTGATCTTTATTGTTTTTGTAAGATGTAACTTTTCAGGGCTGTATCTCAGATACGCTACATTATTTTAACACGAAGCTTCATGGGTGTATATATATCAATAAAGAGAATTTCAATGCATAACAACAATTACCCGACTCAATTATATGTATAGGGTTATACCGTATATCATGGGATTTGCACCCATCCATAAACAAAATTTATTTGGCGGGGGATATCAATTTAACGAATTTGCTTGTTTAAATCATGCTTTCTAATGGCAATCTTATGTCGTGGATTCGACCCTCATCCTGGCCAATCATTTCGGTACAGATAACTTAATAAGATTTCATCTCAGATAAATAAGCTTTAACTTGTGTTAAATTTGGGTTGATAGACTCAATCCTCATAAAAATGAAATGAAGATTTACATCGTGCAAATGGGATATCAGGTGGAAAGGTTTCGTGTTAAAATTCATTAATCGAAGTTGTTAATCGATGTTGCGGTTTAATTGCTAATTAGCTAAGACAAAATCAGTTTAACGTTACGAGATGAAATTTTAGTGGAGTTTTTAATAATAAACACACCTATTCAATATTGGGCACTAAAAGTAGATATAGTACTTATAAAAGGTGTATCTACGTACATCAAAAAGGGGAGAATGATTAATCCGAGCTGTACCATTCTAGAGTTTAATGTTGGAATTATCTCGGAGAAGCGGATATTGAAAAAACCGCTACATCACGAAATATATAATGAATCTATCGATTCAACAAAAACGTTGTTAAATATATGTTATGGTTACAGTCCAATAAGTGTACAGCAGTATTCTTTTCTGATGCCTTGTTCCTCAGTCAGACATTTTCCATCTTTATCCTGGATTGTGATGGTTCGCCCTTGCTTTATGCTAGTCAGCTCTTTCACCAGCTGGCATGATTTTCTTGATTTCTTGGTTTACTGCTCTGTAACGCTTGGCACCTTCTGCGTCACTCTTCTTTTTCTTATCAGAGCTTTACAACTACAGAACCACCGGAGACCCAGAAGTATCCCACAGCAACCTACAACGACGACCACCCCATCATTCGTGAAGAAGTGGAAGCAGCAATTTAGATCTCTGTAGAAGGGGGCGTCAGCAGGAGTTGAGAAATCCCAGGAGAGGTTCTCGCATCACCCTCCTCAAGAAAGGCCACTTACAGCTGTGCCAGAACTATAGAACCAACAGCCTCATAATCCACCCGAGCATAGTCATGCTAAAGATTTTGCTAAAGATCATCGCCGAATAGCAGAAAAGCTTCAGACAAGGGCGCAGTACAACAGAGCAGGTCTTTAACCTCTGCCACCGTCTTCATTGATTTTAAGAAGGCATTTGACACGGTATGGCATGCAGCATTGTGGGCTTCCATGATGTTGTATACCATCAACGCCAGCCTGGCCCGAGTCATCGAAAACCTCTATCACAAAGTCACCAGTGCTGTTTGCTCTCTCCCAACCTATTCAACATCTTCGCGGGGAAAATCAGGACTTTCACACTGGAATACCACGGCGGGGCAGTCAGCATTGGCGGCAGAACAATCCCAAACTTACTTTTGTCAATGAAATAGATGTTCTAGCCGGAAGCAAAAAAGAAATAAATAACCTAGTGAGGCGATTGGACAAAACCTCCACAGCCTTCGGCATACAGAGCAGTGCAGAGAAGACCAAACCCATGACCAGCAGAACCAACGGCATTAACACTGACATCTGGGTCTGTCACGAGAAGCTTTAAACCGGCAACAGCTTCAAATACCTGGGAGCAATTGTCACAGTTGCAGGGTCCAAGCCTGAACTACTCGCCAGAGTCGCACGAACCACAGAAGCGCTCATAAAACTAAGACCATCTGGAAGGACAGAAACATAGCCCTCAGCTCAAATATCAGAATGATGTGCGCCCTAGTCATGTCCATATTTGTGTACGCCTGCGTGTCATGGACACTAACAGTGGACTTGGAAAGAAGGGTACAGGCCAGTGTTTTGCGTATTTACAATTTGGTACAAAATCTATGGCAGCGGTGGGATTTGAACCCACGCCTCCGAAGAGACTGGTGCCTTAAACCAGCGCCTTAGACCGCTCGGCCACGCTACCTTAAATCCATACAGATGATTTGTGTATAATATCAGATTACGTTATCAAACAGTTATTTACACTTGCTTAACGCGAAAGAGAATTCGTATAATATTATTTATTTATATATACTGTGATTACAACGGGACGGTTAAATCAGTTGTTTAGAGCGTCGTGCTAATACCGCGAATGTCGTGAGTACGACCCCCACACTTAGAATATAATTTCGACATTTCCGATTTTGTACCCGCACATAACACCGTTTGACAAAGGATAGCTACCGGTAAACAAATGTCTTCATAAGAAAGCAACGTCACCTAATGTAAACTAGTACATTTTGTTAAACTAGCACATTAAACAAATATCATATGAGAGCAATTGAATTACACATGCGAATATTGAAATAGCAAATGTTATAAACCTGGTTAAACTATATTTGGCCAGTATGTGGGTCGAACGCACGACATTAGCTGTATAGTGTTACGCTCTAACAAACTTATCTAATGGCCAGTTGATGTATAATGGTTATTCATTTTGTACTGCTGACAGATCGAGGTGTGACTCATATAGTTATCTCATAATCTTGAGCTGATGTTCGATAATAAAGTGTGAGGTAGCGTGGCCGAGCGGTCTAAGGCGCTGGTTTTAGGCACCAGTCTCTTCGGAGGCGTGGGTTCAAATCCCACCGCTGCCATATTTTTGTTTGTCATTTTGTTATATAATGTTGTAACGCCAATGTTGTAAAATAAATTCGTTTTCTTCGTTTACCTTTATACTTTTGTTAGAAACATAAATTCGCAGATCTTTTAAATCCTATATATATCTATTGAAGTGGATTTTCATGCACCCATTGTTTAGGTATTCGTCCATACAGCTGTAGAATTAAACGTTGCGGTCTCAGTTGTAACTCTAACAATGAACACATACAAGTACATAGATATATGTAAGTATCGATCTGCATATTAACAAATACGCATGTGTGCAATCTCATAACTTTGGTGAATTGTTTAGGGAAGTAAATCATGAAAGAACATTTGTGTTTAAGTGAACAGTTATGACCCATGTATTGACTAGTATGAATATCAATGGCGTTGTACTTCATGTTTTATTTAACGAATCAAATATGTTGCCTTTGAAGGTGAAGCGTAACCATTTTCATTCAAGTTATATATACTTCATAATATATACATTATTTTCCCACTACAAAAATATGTTTCGTACAAAATCAGTTGAGGGGGTGGGGAGCGTGTATCTAGACTGACCGCTTTCACCGAGTGAACGCTATTTTAAGGTTATCGCTAAGTCATGTTGGGCTACATACTGCTTTTTTATCCCCCGCCAACGGGGGAGGTATATAGAATAAGCGTTGTCCGTCCGTCATTCCGTCCGTCATTCCGTCCGTCTGTTACAAAAGTTTTCAGGGCTAAATCTCAGAAACTATGTAAGACATCAACATGAAACTTCATGGATGTATATATATCAATGAGGAGAAGTTCCATGCACAAGAACCATAACCCTGCACTTTCTTACATAAGAGTTATTGCTCTTTGTTGTTATTGTAAGATGTAACTGTTCAGGGCTATATCTCAGATACGCTTATTTTTTAACATGAAGCTTCATGGGTGTATATATATCAGTAAAGAGTGTTGCAATGCATAAAAACAATTACCCGACACTTAATTATATGTATAGGGTTATATCGTATATCATGGGATTTGCACCAATCCATAAACAAACTTTATTTTGCGGGGATATCAATTCAACGAATTTGATTGTTTTACTAATGCTTTGAATCCCGTTTTAGATCCAATACATGTGATTTGCTTTACAAGTGCTATTTACAATTTGGTACAATTCTATGGCAATCTAATGTCGTGGATTCGACCCCCACTCTGGCCAATCATTTCGGTACAGATAACTAAATAAGATTTTATCCCAGATCGATAAATAAGCTTTAACGTGTGTTTAATTTAGATTGATAGACTCAATCCTCATAAAAATGAAGAAGATTTACATCATACAAATGTGCAATCAGGTGGAAAGGTTTCGTGTTTAAAATTCATTAATCGAAGTTGCTTATCGATTTTGCAGTTTAATTGCTTATTAGCTAAGACATAATCATTTGCGCGTTACGGGATGAAATTTAAGCGGATTTGTAATAACACACCTATTCAACATTGGGCACTAAAAGTAGATATAGTACTAATAAAAGGTGTATCTACATACAGCAAAAAAGGAGAGAATCAATAATCCGAGCTGTACCATTCTATTGTTTGCTCCCTCTCACCCTATTCAACATCTTCCTTGAGAAAATGACGACTTTCACCCTGATAGATCACGATGAGACAGTCAGCATTGGCGGCAGAACAATCCCAAACTTTCTTTTTGTCAATGCCATAGATGACCTAGCAGGAAGCAAAAAAGAAATAAATAACCTAGTGGAGCGATTGGACAAAACCTCCACAGCCTTCGGCATACAGAGCAGTGCAGAGAAGACCTAACTGATGACCAACGGCACCCTCGGCATCAGCACTGACATCTGGGTCTGTCATGCGAAGCTAGAAACCGTCAACAGCTTTAAATACCTGGGAGCAATTGTCACAGATGCAGGACCTAAGCCTGAACTACTCGCCAGAGTCGCATAAACCACAGCAGCGCTCAGAAAATAAAGACCATCTGGAAAGACAAAACATAGCCCACAGCTCAAAGATCAGACCAATTCGCGCCCTAGTAAAGTCCATATTTGTGTACGCCTGTGTGTCATGGCCACTAACAGTGGACTTAAAGAGAAGGATACAGACCATGGAAAAAAAGATGCTTCCGAAGACTCCTCGGCATCTCCTACAAAGACCGCACCACCAACGAGGAAGTTCGAAACGGAGTCAGTAAAGCCATCGGGTCTAGTAAGATCTACTGACCACTGTGAAAAGCCGGAAACTAAAGTTGCATGCCTCACGATCATCAGGGCTTGCCAAGACAAGGCTACAAAGCACATTACAAGAAGAGTAAAAGAGAGGAAGACAAAGGAAATGATGGGAAGTTTACATCTTCTCAGAATGCACATCGGTGAGGCTTAGCGAAGCCTTGAGACTGTCCGGAAGACAACAGCAATGGAGAGAGCTGGTTGCCATTACACTTGTTGTGCCCTTACGTTCGTCCAGACTACCGGTTAGGTGATGTGAGGTGGTATGTGTACAGCGCCTCGTTAAGGGAAGTGGTCATAGTGGCTGCTGTAGGTTGGTGGCTGATTAAGTCAGGTGACCACTTTTTAGATGGTTACTGAGCTTTTAGTATCATTCTTATTCAAAGAAACAGACACGAAAAGCTTCGCAACCTTCATGGTACGCAAACATCGCACAAACACCGTTTTCATTCAAACATCCACGAGCTAAGCACAATTTATCTTAAAAAGTAAAATGTTTTACGACATAGATGTTTCAAACCTCTTGTTATCATTCTCAATCAAAGTAATCTCAACAAATCACATACCGTTAGTGTTTTATTAGTATTTGTTTACATTGTGAACTCCCAGTGGGCCGCATTATCATAGGAAAGGCAGTTACCGATTCTTTAATATCAAAAGAGACGCTATGACGTCCGATGTAAGTGAACAACGCAGATGTAAGTGAACAACGCAGATTGATTTGAGTGTTTACTTTTCGCACCTCGAAATGCCTGCCTCGTAACCGCTTAACACAGGTAAAACACGGCTTTCGGTAGGAAATAAACTGGCCGCTAGTCGTTAACAGCAGGTTACCGTTATACTCCGGTGTAATAAAGACTGATTTTTGTTGGTGGATCTAGACTGACCGCTTACACCAGGTGACCGTTTAGTCATGTTGACTGCAGTATGCTCTTTTTAATAATGCGTATTTACAATTTGGTAAAAAATCTATGGCAGCGGTGGGATTTGAACCCACGTCTCCGAAGAGACTGGTGCCTTAAACCAGCGCCTTAGACCACTCGGCCACGCTGTAAAATAATAAATGCGTATATTATCAGATTACGTAAGTCGTTATCAAACAGTTATATACACTTGTTAAAGGGAAAGAGAATCCTAATACTAGTATTTATTTCTTTTTACTTCATCAAAACGGGCCGGTTAGCTCAGTTGGTTAGAGCGTCGTGCTAATAACGCGAATGTCGTGGGTTGGACATTCATTTTGGTACAGATAACTAAATATGATTTCATCTCAGATCAATAAGCTTTAACTAAATTTGGAAGGATAGACTCTATCCTCATAAAAATGAAATGAAGATTTACATAGTTTTAAGTGGGAAGGTTTCGTGTGTAAACTTCATTTACCGACGTTGTTAATCGATGTTGTAGTTTAATTGCTAATTAGCTGAACAAACATGGATGTAGAAGTTCTGCGGGCAATTCTGCCTCTTTCAACTCACATTTGTTTTATGTAAAATCTGAACAAATTACAATGTAAACCAGTTTGTATTTGCTTAACATAGATTGCCAGTTTGGAGTTCGAAACCAATACATTAACGCGATTTTCTCGACGCTCTAACCAACAGAGCTAACCGACCAGTCGGTCCATTATGTTTATTTATGTTTGTAATGGTACTTATGATGTGTGCTGTTTATCGAGATGATATATTTAAAACAGTGTAAAAGTCATGTAGGTATTGTATAAGAAGATATATTAGGGCTGTTTGGCCTAGCTGTCGAAGGCGCTGGTTTAATGCACCAGTCTCTTCCCATTGCTTCCATTAATTTTTCGCAACATTTAATACGTTTTTATAATAATCTAAACTATGTAATAAAACAGACGTTTAGACTGCTCCAAATGGCACTCTAGTAAACAGTGATATAAGGTAAGTTTACGCATTCAGAGTCTGCTCCAAATGGCCCTCTAGTCAACAGTGATATAAAGTAAGTTAACGCATTCAGAGTCTGCTCCAAATGACACTCTAGTAAACAGTGATATAAGGTTAATTTAGGCATTCAAAGTCTGCTCCAAATGGCACTCTAGTAAACAGTGATATAAGGTAAGTTTACACATTCAAATTCTTCTCCAAATGGCACTCTAGTAAACAGTGATATAAGACCAGTCTAAGCCTTCAGAGCGGGGAGACGTCTATAGCTACCAACTAAGCTTTTTTAAGTCATAATAACATTATCAAGTGTATGTTATAAGCCAAGGAAAACAAATGAGATAAAAAGTATACATGCGTAGCTTAACAAAGCTTTATATCCGCAATCAATACATGTTTAAAAGATCGAACGACACGTGTACGATAATACATTTTACTTTTAATCCCGTACAAAAGGAACCAATAAAACGAAATTTCTCAATTTGATATAAGAATACACATAATTAATACCTGTCTTTTTCAAAGCCTTGTGGATTATGTTCGATCTAAACTTAGATTACAACTTCTATTCTTTGTATACCACCAGAATACATTTAAAAGCCAACAATTACGCTCAATGAAAGCAAATACCTAAACCGATATATAAAACTTCAAAATTCATTGAGAGTAAATGGTTGAAATTTATTTAGGCCTTTATACAAACACTTCTGTGCCGTCGCTCACAGCGATATGTATTGCTGTTAGCGAATTCATTTATTCGCTGATAAAAAGCATTCAGTCCGGGTGCAAATTAATTCATCTGAAATCCGTATGTGTTAACCTTTGTAAAAGCCGGTGTTATCTTAGGAAAATATATTGTTTGATATGGGGTTCTCTTTTTAGGGATCGGATTTTTGTACTTCGTTATTTAAGTGATATTTTTGGGAATTTGTTGGTGTTGTCAGGACTGTAACCATGCCAACGGGAATGCAGAGGGCTTACACATCTTACGATGTCTACAGAGAGTGAGTATTCGTTCTGTGGAGACGTTGGTCAGATTATAATGTGACAGCGCTTCTTTATAATTAATACGTCTAAAGATAATGATTGTTTTTTATGCCCCCTTCTTCGAAGCAAAGGGGGTATATTGTTTTTGGCCGGTCTGTCAGTCTGTCAGTGTGCGTGTCTGTCACAAAACTTTAACCTTGGTCATAACGTTTGCAATATTAAAGATAACAACTTGATATTTGGTATGCATGTGTATCTCATGGAGCTGCACATTTTTAGTGGTGAAAGGTCAATGTCATCGTTCAAGGTAAAAAATCACAATCCAAGGGAAGTAATAAGCTTTCAAGGGAGATAATTTCTATACCTGCCAAATGGTAAATATAAATTTCATTTCAAAGCGGCGCAGTAGGGGGCATTATGTTTCTGACAAACACATCTCTTGTTATTTTTCATTTACCAAACTGTTAAAAAGTCCCTTTAATGTAATTATTCTTTCATCGTAACCTTTCATAAATTGAGTGTAACGGTAAAAAGCCCTTGGCATACGTTCATTACAGTTATTATACTACTCATAACAACCTGCATTATATTCAGAAATGGCAAACACAAATACGCAAACTTTACAAAAGTAATGTGATTTTCCGATTCAATTTCTATTTCTGGTTTTAATGCAATGATATATTTCAAATAGCCGTGGGTTGGAAAATAAGTGTATGGCTACAAATCACAAGATTGTGCACAATATCAAATAGATCACTTAGTTGAAATACATTGCATCATATTCAATAGTGTTTAAACTATGATCTATTAAATATGTTGATAATTCGTCTTTCTTCACTGAAAGACTTGTTTTATATTAAATTCTCTATTCTTTATATAATTTAAATCTTCACCAATAAAAAAACATGAACAAATAAGAATTGTAAATGATGGTTATAAAGAAGTATATGTTTGCAATGAACCCGAGTGATCAAGGATGTTTTTATTCGTCGTATTGAACATCCGCGTTAGTTCTATCTTCATGGGCAATTTTTCAGTTTTATGTATGATTCCATAACGTTGAGGAATCGTTTTTGAGTGTCTTTATTGTCAGTATTGAAACAAAACAAAACAAAACAACTTTTCCTGTAGATTCAAAATTGTGTTTAGTAGTAACATATACAGTTTAATTACCACCCAACGCTTATATATATACGCAGAAAATATTACACCACAAAACAACAATAATGTTAATTATCTTGTTTACTGGAAGTGTTCTTATAAAATATGAATGATACATAACAACTTGATACTCGCACTGCCTGAGAAAAAGAAGTTATAATGTTGACGTCTCATCGAAGCAAAAATTTCCAAAATGGACAATTTTGTCGATAAAAAATTCCCAATTTGGTCAGACTCCTTTTCCCAAAATAGGCAAAAAAAAACCTGCATATAGCACATATCTGACGAGATAAATGTATTCGGGTGCATTTTTTTTTATTATTATTAATCGGTTTGGTTGAACAAGTAGTTCTGTTTCTGTCATAACTTTGTCGACGGTTTTCCTCATTCCACAGGAAACCGCATGCGTCGTAATTTAAATATCGTAGACTGCGCCGTTATTTGTAAAACGTTCGCTAGCGTAAATGCATCATTATTTCGTTAACCGTTTGCGTCATAATGTCTATACCACTTGCGTCGTAATTTCGTAAACCATTTGCGTCATAATTTCGTAAACTGTTTGAGTTGTAATTACATGTTACACCTTTATTTTCATATTTATTATATGTACAAATATACATATCGATATATTAATTTGAAATATGCGTCAAAAATGAGAGCTTGTACATTTTGTTTAAGAGAATTCTTAACTCGGCGACGTGCTTATGTTATTTATTTATGGGCTTAATCAACTGCAATAAACAAGCACTGCTCTGTCAGAAGGCATAATCATGTACTTAATTTGCGACATGTTTATTACCTTAACAACTTACATATGCACGTCGTCAACAGCCAGCAGTAGCATGTCGTCTGGGGGTAGCAAACAATAGCGCGCGCTTGTTTCGATTTACACTCAGAAGCTATTTGTCTTTCATGGCAATATTTGTACAACAAATATCATGAAAATAGAAGTGTTTCGACTTTATTGCAATCAATACATTATGTCAATACAGTAAATCTAAAAGATAAAGCGGATTATATACATTTATTATTGTTCAGCTTTTTGTATTTCGGTCAGAGCGATTGTTATCTTCCGTTCGCTATTTGAAAGGTCGAAATGCAGAAGACGATAATTGATTGTTTGTGTTATCCGCAAGCACATGCAATAAATAAACTGATACTAGCTCTAAATAACCAGTAAAAAGAAAACCACCCGAGAGATGTGTGGTATAGAGTGAGATCAGCAGTCTTGTTAACCCTTTGCATGCTGGGAAATTTGTCATCTGCTAAAATGTCGTCTGCTGAATTTCTTAGATCATCATTTTCTTCCCTTTTTTCAAAGACCACTATCAGAATAGCAAACAGTTTGGATCCTGATGAGACGCCACGTTCTGTGGCGTCTCATCTGGATCCAAACTGTTTGCAAAGGCCTTTAAAATCCGGTTCCAGCGCTCAAAGGGTTAACATAATGATGTCTGGATGGGCACGTTATTTCGGATATCAGCTTAAATGTCTTATCTGCTGCAAGACTTTTTGCTGCTCATATCGTCTGCACCGATAGACGAGTGCTTAATGTTCTGTAACGCCGCACACGCACGCGTATGCAAAAGCATGTATGCTGTGCTTTTCAAAAGTAATATAAACGGGAGCGGGTAATAGCGCACTTGCGCCACATAATGTAAAAACTGCACACATATAAACGATGTATTGTTAATAACTGGTCGTTTGTATGTTTCGGCTGTACGGTTAACGCATTGGTTGGTACACGCACTTCTCACCTATGGTTCAATCCCCATTCCCGGAAGCATGTGAGTTTGGATCGTGGTCACCATACCGGACAGATGGGGTTTCCTCCGGGTACTCCGGCTTCCCCCACCACACAAAACCACACCAAAACTGGAAATCTTTCAGTAACAACCAAATAGCTGCACATTGCATGTATGATTCAAACATTCGTCCCACCTTTCGTAAGTCTAGTAAGTTTATTAGGTTGAAGTGCTGGGACATTCCGGGTCCACACATAATGCAGCCTCAGGCGCAAAAGGAACTCATAAACTTTGCAATACAATTTAAATGTAAATGTGTATGCTCTAACATAAAATGAACAATCAAAATCAGAAGAAAGTTCAGGTGTGCATTTTTAGCACATATATATTACATCCGAGCTGTTTACGTTGATGAACTTATTTGAAATACTTTTGAAAAACAAAACATATTTCGCCTCGTTTGGACCAGTATTATACATTCGATCGGTCACGTTTGTCGTTTGATTTTGATCACGCACGCTCATCTCTAATCTACCAGGGCCACTGTTGAAGGGCATTCGGACTAGATTTTATCAGAACAACGTAATAAGATTCAAATTAGGTAACTATATGTTATTTAAGATATTTTATCTCGTTATGTGTTACCCGTTCCGAGATCTACATGACCTAATATACTAATATAGATTTTTTTTACGTGACATACATTTTAAGTTACACAATCAAAGCCAAGGTTATGTGGGTTTGTATATCATTGATTCAGAAAAAAGATACTGTATACCTTATCACTGTGGGTATTGTATAGATTCGCTGGGCATTTACACAATTATTGTGAGATAATTGATTTTATCTGACATTATTGTCAGTTTAATCGGAAACAATATCTGCGAATACTTATCTGTCTGGGCACACTTGCCAAAAATGTTTGGGTGCCGTCCGCTTTTTTAAACTGTTGTGCTCGATTTATTCGATTGTTCTCATCACGCGGAACAAAGTGCTCCTCAATATGTTAAACCGGTAATTATGCGATTAACTTTGGCCATTCATGTGGATTATCGAACAAATAAGGCGTTTATTCTATTTCATTAACATAAGTGGATTGTTTTATAGGTAAGAGAATGTCATATCGAGTTGGGATCGATTACATATCTAATTATTATTGTATAGAAATCTATGGCCGAGCAAGTACAACGCGCTGGCTCGACTATAAGTCACATGTCAAATGTAACATGTGCACGTGCATGCTTATTGCATAGATATGCGGACACTTTTTATAAACCACATTGAATTCAATAAAAGGTATACCGTATGTCTTAAGATTCAATCGTTTTGAAAAGGCACGACGTCTTTCAAATCTTCATGAACGCTTTTGTGAACTGAAGAAAAAAGTTACACTTGCATAAAGCCATTGCAAATGGACAATATCAGAATTCATAGGTAATTGTGTTTTTGTCCTTAATGTATTTATGTATCCGAGGAGGTTTTCTTTACAGAAAAGGGAATGTCTTTAAATAACTTAAATGAGTCTGTCGTTGCAGTGGATTCAAAACATGAACGGAACGATCGATAGTATTAATATAATGATTTTGTAAATAAAAGATAACCGCTTGATTACATTTTCAATCGGGTTTGTTTGGACTGGAAGGCCTTAAATGAAAATGAATTCAAACATGTGAAGTGCTTCAGTGCAACTCTTTACTTAATCAGTTAATCTTTCGAATCCAGTTTGCATTACAATTAGACCGGACAGGCCCGTGTCGGGTTAAGCTGGAAAACAGCCTTAGCATTTTGATAAGTTGACACATTAATCTCGCATATGTGTTTCATTGCGATATAAATAAGGCCAAAAAACATTTTAAAAAATGTATCCATAAACATCGCCAAAAATATGTTACCTAGGTCGCAATCTCTACTTAACATTCCGTGTATTTTTTCTTATGAACAGTTAAGTAAGCGAATATCATCGAAAGTAGCGAAAATTATCAGAAACTCAATAGTATATTAAGTGAGTGAATACGAATATGAACAAAGCAAAGATGATCGAAAAACTCAACTTGGAATACAAGTGAAAAGTTCAGGGTCTGCACACAAAATTAGCGTCGGTCGGGTTATTAGCAACAAACAATTGTTTACTCTAGCAATATTAAAATATGTTCATCTGATTGTCACATTTGCGAAACTTAAAATTAATTGAAATGCTGTTTTCAATTTATATTTGCATGCATGTTTTCAATATAAGACGTATTGTATTCATAAAAAAAAGAAGTAATTCAATTATCGTAAGTATTGTCATTATTATTTCAGAAGAACATGGTACTCGCGTATTTCTCTTTTTATATAAAGTATAATTGTTAAATTGCACTACTAAAAATGCATTTAACATAACACACAACTTTTTGATGCTCGGACGCTTGGCTACTGAACCACTTGGGCTACTTTCCTCGTGGTTTAATTCTTACGCATATCAAAATATTCATTGTTTATATGTAAGTAAACAACGATAAATCGAAAAGCAATACGCCCATGTTCATAAGCACAGGCTACTCTCAAAATGTAAAACATAGCTGTAAATGTTCATAATTTGAATGTTGATACAAAGGTCTTGGTTAAATATTTGCTCGATTAATTAAAATCTGATTATACGCAGGATATGCATGTAATTGCGTACATTATTATTACAATTTATGAGGTCACTGAAAGGGCACACTGGTTCATGCAAAATGGTTTTAACCCTTTGAGCGCTGGAACCGGATTTTGAAGGCCTTTGCAAACAGTTTGGATCCAGATGAGACGCCACAGAACGTGGCGTCTCATCAGGATCCAAACTGTTTGCTATTCTGATAGTATTATTTGGAAAAAAATCGAAGAAAATGCTAATTTTACAAATTCAGCAGATGACATTTGAGCAGACGACAAATTTCCCAGCATGCAAAGGGTTAAGCTTAACTAAAGTCGTTTGACGTATATATGTTACATTATGCGATCATAGTCATCCGTCATAGTAATTAAGATGCCCAAAACTTAAAGGGATCAATTGATAATATTAATTTGTAATCAAAATAGTGGTGTGAATTTCTGAAATGAATGTGACTTTTCGATATGTCATATTACCAGACATCGGACATGTATAAGTAATTGCAATGTCATTGTCTTGATATACGATAGTGGAAATTATCAGAGCAGTTCATCCCCGAGAAATAGGTGTTTTATTGATGGTCTTAATTAGTTGTATCGAGAATTGTTGCAATGTGTAGTTCTGCAAAAGAAAACTGCGACCATTCCTGTTTTATCCATACTCATTAAATATTAATTAAGGAACTGAACTAAATGCTGTATTCCCCTAGACAAAAAATGTGCTTGACGCCATAAGGATACATGCACTAAATGTGATGTGTTTTTTTTGATAGGTAAAATACAGATTTTCCTTTAACGAGTATATATAAAATGGAATGTATGAATTATTGTTAAGGTAAATGTTGTCGAAGTCGAAACATTGTGTGCTGCTGAAGAAAATCAACACGGTTTCATGCTGAATAATTTGAATGAGACATTCTAGATGTTTTGAAATGGTGCTTTGGTTTTCCAAATCCGTTTAAAAATAAACAAAATAAAAATATAAATGTCGT
Source organism: Dreissena rostriformis (assembly GCA_007657795.1). Taxonomy (NCBI): domain Eukaryota; kingdom Metazoa; phylum Mollusca; class Bivalvia; order Myida; family Dreissenidae; genus Dreissena; species Dreissena rostriformis. The sequence continues at coordinate 158,173 of VMBQ01001385.1, forward strand.
GTAGATCATGTATTGGAATATGTTGTTTTTTTTGTACCTAATGAAATCTGAATTCTTAATCTAAATAATTATTAAAGTTGTGTGACATTTCTCTAAATGCCATAAACATATTTTTTTGAAACAACACAAAGTGCATGAACACTATCGTTACAGGTATCTGCACACCACTCAGAGATATCTACGTATGTATTTGTGTCTATTCCATTGACAGCGTATGCGTTATCTGGACTTTTAAACAGCTGTTTTGTTGAAAAACAATGTACTTAATGAATCGCTTAGACATTGTGTCACCGAAACAAATTAGTAATCGATTGCATTTTAAACGTATTGAATTGTAAAAGTATTGAATTATAGTAAGATAGTTGTATTACCCATTAATGTATTAAAAGTTCGTTGACTGATAGTTTAAATACAAGTCGAATTCTTGAATAGTGCCTCATTTTTGAAGTAGGTCAATACAGAAACTTGAATGGTTTGCCACAGAATGCAACCATAACAGGCGATATGTTTTGCAAAATTATGCCACAATAAAATGCGCTTCGTTTTGCTGCAAACCAACGAATGTTGCTTTTGCAAAAGCATGTTACCATTAAAGCATGTAATGCCAAGCAAACCTACGCATGCTACCATAGAAATGGGTACTCATAAACATATGTTTTTCAAGCGTATGTCATTGAAAACTGTGTTATATTAAAAAAAAGTATTGTCAGTTGTTTTAATAAATGATTTACTCTCACTTAGGTCTCTTTTTAATAAACGATAAGATCCTTTTCAATCAGGTTTTCAACGATTATGAAACTCTTGGTTATTAGATTGGAATATTTATGGAGGGCGAAGGGTCGGGTGGTTGGCGACGAACAGGAGGTTTCTGGTCAATACATTTAGTTTACATAAGCCAATTTTGATAATAACTTGGATGTATCAATCTTGCATGGTTGCTCGGAATTCTAATTAGGGATTGTCGGGTCAAGGTCAAGGTGGAGATGAATGGAGATATTGAACTGAAATTTTGATTTAATGTACCTTTTATGCACCAAATTCACTGTTACAAACAAAAACAAAACAACAGAAAAGGGTGTTTTTTCCGATCAATAACATTTGTTTGGATTGACCTTTCCTGATTAAAATTTGGATATAGCAAGCTTGCAATGACTAGTTGTCATATTTAGTAAAAAAAAGAAGAGAATAAACGGTAAATTACTTCCTTTTTATGGAGGCATTTCATTGAAATGTTGTGTGTAGGTAGCTTACATGAAACCATAGTATGGGATTGAATTATGGGCCAGTCGGGTAAAGGTCAATTTCATTGTTACATAAATAATAAACAAAAACAGTTTATTTGCAATAACATCATTTTAGATTGAGCTTTTGTGCTGAAATTTGGCGTCTAGCTTTAGCGTATACGCTAACCTTGCACTTGCCTTTTTTTTCGTAAGGTAGTTTACACGCTGATCTTGATTGAGAGTGCGCAATTATTAAAAAGGAAGTAAAATAATAAGTAAAACGTTGACACCCTGGTTTCGTGGCAATCGCCATTATTCTTGTTATTGAAGTTTTGTTCCTTGACCGACAAAATGTTTTAGATTTAAATTAGGTAAATACATGATATTTAAGATAGTGTTTTTTCTCGTTAAGTGTTTCCCAATCCAAAATGTACATGACCTAATATACTAATATGGATTTCTGTGCGTGAGATACATTTTAAATTACACAATCCAAGGTTACATGGGTTCTTATGTCAGTGATTCGGAAAATATACTGTATACCTAATCACTGTATGTAGCGTATAGAATTGCTGGACATTTACACAATTATTGTGAGATTAATGATTGCATCTGACATTATTGTCAGTTTAATCGGAAACAATATCTACGAATTCTTATCTGTCTGGACCCACTTGCCAAAAATGTAAGGTTGTCGTCTGCTTTTTTAAATGGTTGCACTCGATTTATTCAATTGTTCTAATCACGCGGAACAATCAAAATGCTCCTCAACATGTTAAACCCGTTATTATGTGATGAACTTTGGCCATTAATGTGGATTATCGTACGATAAGGCGTTAATTCTATTTCATTATCATTTGTGGATTGTTTTTATAGGTAAGAGAATGTCAAATCGATTCAGGATCGACTACATATCTAATTAATATAATATAGAAATCTATGACCGAGCAAGTTCAAAGCGCTGGCTCGACTATAATTCAAATGTCAAATGCAAGTGCATGCATATAATATAGATATGCGTAAACTTGTATAAACCGCATTGAATTCAATACAAAGTATACAGTATGTCTCACGATTCAATCATTTTGAGAAGGCAAGACGTCTTTCAAATCTTCATGAACTCTTTTGTTAACTGAATAAAGAAGTTATACTTGCATACAGCCTTTGGAAATGGACAATACCAGAATTAACGGGCCATTGTGTTTCAGATGAAAACCCTTTTTGTATACGCGATGGTCTTCTGTAAAAAAAGGGAATGTATTAAAATCACTTAAATTTAACTGTCGGTGCGGCGGATTTAAAACAGGACAGCAACGATCAATACTATTGATTTAATGATTTCTTTAATACAAGATAACCGCTTGATTGCAATTTCAATCGGGTTTGTTTGGACGGGAAGGCATTTAATGAAAATGAATTCATACATGTGAAGTGCTTCAGTGCAACACGTTACTTAATCAGTTAATCTTATGAATGCAAGTTGCATAACCCTTATGTGGGACAGGTCCGTGTTGGAGAGAGTTGAAAACAGCTAAGCATTTTAATAAGTTGACAAATTAGTTTCGCGCATTTTTTTCATTGCGATATGAATAAGGACAAAAAAAATATAATTTGTTTCCATTTACATCGCCAAAAATATGTTACCTGGGTCGCAATCTGTACTTAAAGTGCCTTTTTATAGCTATTTTTGTTAATTTAAAGTTATTATAGCGAATATCATCGAAAGAAGCAGACGTTAGCACAAACTAAATCTTTAATTTAGTAAATATGATTATTAAATAAGCAAAGATGATAGAAAAAATCAACTTGAAATACAAGGATCGGAGCAAAAAATAAGAGTAAGTCGGATTATTAAAAACAAACAACTTTTTTAACGCCTCAGCCATAGCAAAATATTGTTTATTGGCACATTGCGAAACTTAAAATGATTTTAGGTTGTGTTCAAAATATATCTGCGTGCATGTTCTTAATATAAGACTTAGTGTATTCATACCAAAGAAGTTATCAAATTATCGTACGTCAGTCCTGTCATTATTGTTTCAAAAGAACATGGTTCTCGCCCATTTCTCTTTATATATAAAGTATAATTGTTAAATGTCACTAAAGACAATGCATTTAATATAACACACAACTTTTTGATGCTCCGACGCTTGGCTACTAAACCACTTGGACTATTTTCCTCGTGGTCTAATTCTTACGAATATCGTAATAATCAGTATCTATTTGCAAGTATACAATGATTAATCAAAACGCTTATTTGTTTAACCTATACTACGCCCATTTTTATGTACACAGGCCGGATTTCGCCCGTGTTCTTCTCGAAAAAGTAAAACATAGTTGTCAATATTCATAATTTAAATGTTGAGAAGGATGTCGTGGTTTGTGTTTACAATTAGTTTATATATGATTAAAAAAATATTTGCTCGATTAATTAAAACCTGATTATACGCAGGATATGCATGCACTTGCGGACATTAATGTTACAATTTCTATAAGGTAACTGAAAGTGCATACTGGTTCGTGCCAAATGGTTTTTAGCTTAGCCCACATTGATCTAGCTTAGCACACATTGATCTAGCTTAGCACACATTGATATAGCTTAGCACACATTGATCTAGCCTAGCACATATTTATCTAGCTTAGCACACATTGATCTAGCTTAGCACATATTTATCTAGCTAAGCACACATTGATCTAACTTAGCACACATTGATCTACCATAGCACACATTGATCTAGCTTAGCACATATTTATCTAGCTTAGCACACATTGATCTGAGGGATCAATTGATACTATTAATTTGAAATCAAAATATTGGTGTACATTTCTGAAAATCTGACTTTTCGATATGTTATAATACCAGGTATATGATATCTATAAGTAATTGCAATGTCCTTATCTTGATATACGATCGTGTCAATCATCAGAGCAGTTCCTCCAGCAGAAATGGGTGTTTGCAAATCTGAAATCAATCGTATTGATGGTCCTAATTAGTTGTATCGATAGTTGTTTCAATTTGTAGTTCTGCAATAGCAAACTGTGAGCGTTTCCCGTTTTGTCCATGTTCATTAAATATTAATTAAGACACTGAACTAAATACTGTAGTCCCTAGACAAATAGTGTGCCTTACGCCATAAATCCGGATACGTTCTCGTAATGGGATGTGGATTTTTTTGGAAGGTAAAATACAGATTTTTTTTTCACACGCTCAAGAAAATCAACGAGTTTTAATGTTGAATTATTTGAATGAGAAATTCTAGATGTTTTGAAATAGTGCTTTGACTTTCCAAATCCGTTTAACATTCAACAAAACAATAACAATACATGTCTTTTAGATCATGTATTGAAATTTGTTGTTTTTGTACCGTATTGAATTCGAAATCTTAATCTAAATAATTATTACAGTTGTGTGACATTTCTCGAAATGCCATAAGCATAATGTTTTGAACCAACACAAATGCATGAACACTATCGTTAAAGGTATCTGCATACCACTCAGAGATATCTACGTATGTATTTGTGTCTATTCCATTGACAGCGTATGCGTTATCTGGACTTTTAAACAGCTGTTTTGTTGAAAAACAAAGTACTTAATGAATCGATTAGACACTGTGTCACCGTCACAAATTAGTAATCGATTGCATTTAAAACGTATTGAATTCTAAAAGTATTGAATTCTAGTCAGACAGTTGTCTAACCCGTGAATGTATTAACAGTTCGTTGACTGATAGTTTAAATAAAAGTTGAATTCGTGAAATGTGCCTCTGCATGAGGTTGCATTTTGTTCGTGTGGTTAACTTTCAAGGTCATTATAACTAAAAAGGAAACATAGTTTTGGCTCAATGACTTGAGTCTGGGTGGAGGTTTTGTACAGTTATTGTTTGTTAAGGTAGCTTAAACGCTGACCTTGAGAGTGCTCAATAATTAAAAAGGAAGTCAATTTATTAAGTAAAACGCTAAAACCCTGGTTTCATGGCAATGCAATTCTTCTTGTTACTGAAGTTTTGTCCCTTCATTAGTTTTTCTTTGAATGATGCGATTTTGTAATTGGGAGTTCGAGTCTTTTTTTTAACCGTATATCGAATAGCACATGTTAGTCTTTGTCGATATCGCTTTAACGATTTTTTCATAATTATTTGCTGATTTGCATTTCCAACAGTGGCATGAAAAAAAGTGTTTTGTTGATGAAATTCCTATCAATATTGGCATTAAATAGACCTATTGTATGTGACACAGAATCATAACTTTGTTCACCAAATGTATATACTCCTGTATTGATTTCCTGTGTTGTAGCCAAATAACACATTCCAATTAAAATCGAATTCACAAGAAAATGATTGATAATCAATCGCATTAGCCCTTTTTTCGTTCGTGTCATCGCTTGGGATGATTTGATGTACACGAAATTGATAAAACGAAAACGCGATAATACTATGTTGACAATAATTATAAGAAGAATCTGATTTAAAAAAGAACCATCGTATTTTCTTTATCGTATTATATCGTTTACAAAATCGTAATCGTTGTGTCAGAACTTCTTGTGTTTTTTTTTTCGAGTTTCGTGAATACGCGATGCCATTATCGTATTTTGGCGTTATTATCATCGTACTATATCGTGCTGTATAACATAAGTGTCGTATTTTCGCGTTGTAACTATCGTATAATGCGTTAAAATCTACGCGTTGTATCCTCCTCCTGCCAGGTCAATAGGTCATTACTTACGCACGAAAAATTGGCATGAGTGTACGAATTGCAATTACTCTGCATTCATGTACTTACTAATCTGCCCGTGCACTTCTCAACCGTTCCCCAGACTTGTTAAGTATGATAAGCCGCTCCGATCAGAAAGCGACTCACGAGCATTGACCCTCAAAATACGCGACAAGCTTATGGCGAATCAAGCCATGTATCCAATAGTTATTTAACATGCGCGACTTTCTTATTACAAATGCGTTATTGTTGTAATAGGATTTATATTCAGGTCTGTTGTTTAATTGTTTTAAAAGTTGATATGTACAATTACGTATATTGTAAATTATGTGTATTTGTATAATTAAAATTTAACTGGAAAATTGTTAGGTACGAGGTAACAGAACTAAGAATTAATAACCATTACCATTTTAGCAGTTAGGCATCACACTATTAATTTAAATATTTTAATTAAATAAGACTTTTGTTTTCCATACAGTCATTATTATTACGTTGATTATTATTATGTTGAATCTATTTTTAAAAGAAATACTTGATTCCGGTTATATCCTTTGAAATCATGCATGTGTGATACTTGTGACACACTCTGACTTTTTACCCTTCAGCGGTGTGTCGATACTGAAACTTTGTTGATCTCGGTTCAAACAACAAAAAACAACAACAATAACATCACGTGATGCTAGTGAGACTTTAGTATTAATGTCGCCGTCGCATATCTGTCAACAGTATTCTTGTTGTAGTTCACATAAAATAACCAACCCGTGATAACTGTGAGACGTTTGGCGAATATATATGATAATGTGAAATGCATGTAACGGCAAATCGCTTCTTCGAGAGATCGTAAATACGGGTGTGTTGATGGATTATGTTTAATTGTAAGCTCTAACCTACCGTGAAATACCCATTCTTGATTCATTTTAGAAAAAGGATTTTTTTTTGTTCGTGGTTTGTGCTTTTTTGATATTTACATCGCATTATGCAGGATTCACCGATCAACGTGGGAGTTTTCGTTTTCTAAGAATATCGTGTGTAGTTGTCTGATGCCTTGTAATAATATAGTATCATTAGTCACATTAATAAAACAAAACTATAGTGCCAATCATCAAAACGTACCCCTTGTTGGTAACCAGAAAGTTACTTATGCATGGCTTTATTACTGTGTTTGTTGACAGTTCATTTATTACCATCGCTGGTGTGGCATGTTGTTCTAACTAAACGCCAGCGTAAGTTGGCAGTATGTCTTGCGCAAAAAGTAAAATCGTACGATTTATTCCATGAAAAAGCATAATTAAAAAAAATCAGGTTAACCTTTTCAAAACAATTAACCGGTTTACAAATCTTTTCGGTTAACTTCTTGCATTAATAACCAATCATTTTGCTGTCTCGTTCCAGCTATAACTCCGAGGATCTTTTAAACGACGTTTATCCGATAGACGGCGTCTTCTCTCCACAGCCCCTTGACGGCCGCTTGACGCCACAGACACCGCTGCAAGGGTTCCAGAGAACCGGAAGTGCGACTAAAGTGCGACCCCAGAGTCGCGCACACTCGAGGATGGACGTCGGTGTACAGGTATGTGTTCATGCGATCGATTGGCTTTTCCGTTATATTTATGAAGTAAAACTACTGCGGTATTGTAGTAAGAATTAAACAGAAACCAATTAATTTTCTTGTACAGAATCTAATAAAAAGTATGTTTTTGTTGACTTTTTATTTGACAGATCTTCCATTAAGCTACGCACAAATGTGTTTGTATAAATATCTAGTTTAATGAACGACGTGTATAGTTAATCAACTTCCACATTGTGTGGTTGAATATGCATGAATATAACATGAAAACGCAACTGAAATTTCAAAGAACAACCATGTTAAAAAGAAAAGAAACATTCGTGCGATATACTCATATTTGTTGCTGTATAGCTTAATCACGCATACGTTTATTTTAGTTTGCAGACACAATTCAGGTTTGAATTGCATGCAATTCCTTGTCCTCCCGCCCTAGTTAGCTAAAAAAAATAGCGATGTAATTAGCAACTAATTGCGGCTTTTTGCCCGTTCTCCAGTGCTCAGGTGTTTCTAGATTTCATTGTAGATATTCAGTGCAGCTATTTAGACACACTGGTAGATTAGAAAGTTAGAAAGGTTCCTTGATTGTTCAATATACGGATTGTGAGAGGATGGACACCTAATAAAATATGAATAAAGACCACGTTACCGTTTCACTTTTATACAAATGTAATTATCTTTAATGATTTTTTTTCTGAATAACCACTCCTACTATGTGCAATATCGTATGAGTGCCAACGAACTCGTGTACTTAAGTGTTTGAATTGGGGGTATAATGCAATCTCTATGCAAACGGGAAGTAGCATATTCAAATATTTGTAGATATACTATGTAAACATCTATTTAAATAAGTTCTGTCATTGCGCATTGAGCCCTTTGCGTGTCGATTCAGCAACAAAATATTCAGATGGGTAATCCCGTGACAAACAAGATGGCGACGTCCATGCCGAGACATGTATTTATCAACGTTTTATACCCTTTATTACTTGTATTTATTCTTTAAATACCACTCACTCTCCAGCCATATGAGCAAGAAAGTGATAAACGTCTATTTCGTATTAAAATTCGCTTTCTATCTCGACTTTACTCGCTGCGAATTTTATTAGTGGAGCTGTAATTAGGTCATCCCGCTAAGAAATTTCGCAGCGAGTAAAGTCGAGATATAGATCGAATATTGATACCAAATAAACGCAAATGACTTTCTTGCTGATATGGCTATAAAGTGAGCGGCATTTAAAAAAAAAATGAAGGGTATAAAACGGCGAAAAATACCTGTCCCGGCATGGACGTCGCCATCTTGTTTGTCGCGTGATACCCCCTCTAATATTGGATTGTGGGTTGGTTTAAGTCCCACGTCAGCTTTTCTGATATTTAAGGGTATTCCAACTGCTTTCGTTATTTTATTAAAAGAAAGTTATTCCGTCCCAACCATAACTCATTCAAGCATGCTTGCCAAGGATTAGACGGTTATTGGCCAAAGATTGGCCCTCTGAAAAGGTGTGGGGTTGTCTAGGTTTAGGAAGTTAGTTATTAAGTCAGAAACTTGGCTACGATAGAAAGTAGATGTCTTGATTTTTGGTACATTAGCATGTACAATATTTGAATCCGTTTAGCGACAAGGGTCTTAAAGAAGCTTAATCTTATGTACATATTTGGACGCGATTGCCCATTGAAAGGCACTGAACGCTATCTTGAGTTGATAAAAAACGTTCTGTTTTAATGACAATTCTTTGCACATAATAAGTGAATTATTTGGCTCCAGTATATCATTCGTCTTTGCTGTAAGTCTGGTTTTTAGGGTATAAATTGTCGTTGCCCAAACTGTTATAAAAGTGGAACAGAATTAGTTTTGTCGCAGACGTGTAAAGCTAATTTGTATATTAACATTTGTTTTTCATTTAGATTATTAATAAAGGTATAGGTTGTTAAACATAGGAAATTAATAGCTCGAGTATCGTTAGAACTCGTTTGGTATTTATGGAACAAATCTGTTGTATTTTAGACATTTATTTATAACACTACTATAAATAAATGTCTACCATACAAAGGATTTGTTCCTTAGAACTAACACAACTATAAATTATGTTCGAATATACATACAAATCATTAATTATTTGATTCAAAACGAGACATGAAGGATTTCCAAATGAATTTAAAAAAAATGTTTCATCATGTTTTTCTTTTTTAATTTGACATCTTTTTTTTTTATAAGTTGATATAACGTCTGTATATCATTCTTGTAAATCGCTAGCTGAATGGTGATTTATCTTTCAAGGATTTCTACAATACTCCGCCCATACATGTAAGTTGGTCGCACTTTTCTGTTCCTGTATTTACTGTTTCTGCTGTTGCTATAAACCAAATGTCATTAAGCGGGTACATGTAAATGTTATATTCTTGCTGATTTATTTAACAGAAATAAATATATATATATACAAAAATTATGTCATGTCACAATAAGTTGTGTTTTTTATTCATGAATGTTTATAATGTGGATTCTATATTATCTGTGAAACATAGTATTTGAAAAATATTACGGTACTCAAAATTCAGGTTTAATTTCACTTTTGTGGTTTGTTTTTACCCATATACAGTGTCACACAATGTTTTAACACGGCACCTGGCCTTTGTGAACAACCAGGATTCACGTGTTCCTTTATTTGAGAAGACATGCGGGTATTTGGACAAATGGGGGCTAAAGTTTAAGATATATTCTCATGATATAGCCGCTCTTAAGAAATATAATTTTAATGCACGTGAAAAAGCAAGAAAAACATTTGTATTCATACAAGAAGAAATTGTTAATACATGAATCGAACGAAAAGTAGTAAGTGTTCTTTTATTTGCGACCTGATTGTATTTGCTATTACAAATGCATTGTAACAAAGTTGTAATGATCTAGATTCTTATATAAATTGATATTAATAAATATTCATTTTATGTTATTTTAGACTTAATAGAAATGATTATACGATATTTGTATTGGATACATAAATAAAATCTGTGCATCTAATCAAGAACGTTGTTTCATAACATGTTTCATTTAATATGTACATTTTTTGTTGTTGACTTATACGAACTATTTAAAAAAAAAAAAATTAAGTGCGTATATGTATTCGAAATTATTGAAATTCCATATATAACCCTTGAATAAAGGCACGAACACCAAGAGACGTTTATAATAAATAAGCATTGTATACATAAGTATGCCCCCGAAGGTGGGCATATAGTGATCGCACTGTCTGTCTGTCGGTCCGTCTGAAATTCCGTCACACTTTGCGTTTAGGTTTCGAAAAATGTGGGAAAACACTTTGCGTTTAGGTTTAGAAAAATGTGGAAAAAGGAGGCATATGTCATCCTATGGTGACAAGCCTTGTTCTCTACACTGCTTTACTGTACAAACATAGAAAATACTTTTTTCCGAATCTACGCGTACCTCTTTCTTTTTAGTGATATCAACCAAGCAAGCAAGTTTCTTTAACATCTAACAATAAAGTCTCTTTAGCAATCGTTCCTTACACACTGTATAACTCTCAACAGAAAGGCAACTAAAAAATCAGAACGTACATTGGTTAACAATAACTATTCTTGCCTCAAGAACACATCGTAACTTTTTTTCGATTTGATAAATATTACAATCTTGTTTTGGGTGACGGCTAGTTTAGAAAGGTATATTTGTTTTATGCATGTGTGGGATCGCGAGAGTATATGTATCTAGTAAGGGTTGTTACATGTGGTGCAAAGGTGTACTGAACTGTTGAAGTAACGTTGAATTGGTTTGTTTATATGATATGGAGGTGTACATTTTATACACTCAAGAAATCGGATTTGCCAATAGCATCTATTTTGTTTTCATAAAAACCTTCTATAAGATATCTTTTTAATTGTATTAATTTACACATTTTAACTACAAACTGCAGACTCATGTTTTGTTTTTGAAGTAAATGTCAAAAGTTACAATGTATAGAGTATACGCGTAATTTAACGTAAATTTCCAATCACCTTATGTAATCCATGACAACAACAGGCGTTGTAGCCGAAGCCGATTTTGTATTTTTTTTTAACAATTTGATAACATTGAAATTTACGTCACACAGACGTGTCGTGTCCAACGCTGAAATGCCATATTCACCATAAACATGTACATTTAAAGACAGAGAAAAAGGCCCGGCCGCTGCCATTCGAGGCCCAATATAACTACTCGATCCCCGACTCGGGAGTCCGGCCCACGTCCCCAGTGATGCGCCTCCTCGAGCGGGCCCATACCCAGCCCTTCATGAGCCTCCAGTCCACCGGACCGGAAATGGACCCCGTCACGCGCCAGTACTACCACCGGATGTGGAAGTCACAGAGCCCGAGTGAATCTGTGTACGTATGCTGCAAACGGGGTTTTCTATGTGAAAGAAATAATCATTTAAGAAAAAAGCACTTATTTCCGGATAACGCTCGCTTCCTTTTTGGAATCAAATCTTTCTTATGTCTTATAAACATGATGAATGGAATGGATGCATGTTAAAATAATTATAAGAAACAGCGATTCATCTCAGCTTCATTTTTTTTTAAATTTTGTTCAATAGTATTTCACTAATTTGCTACCAGTATTGACCAGGCATTAACGGAACTGTATTACCGTTTGTTATATTGGTCTTATTTAGTCGTAATAAACGTGAACGAATTTAACCAAAAATTGGGTTTCGCCTACAGTACATTTATCTCCCTTGTAGTAATGTCAACCGCTACGGTCGAGCCGGCGGGGTGTGGCGGCACGTGCGCGCATGCGTGGCGAACACCGGAACACAGCTGGCGTTCATAGACGGTGAGTAGCTCTCTTCCGGACACCTCACTTCACACTTAAAACATTCTGGTTCATATAAGCACACGATTGCATTTATTGCCCCCCTCCCAAAAGAATTTAAAGTTTTTTCTATTTCACTTTCAGGGACTGTGAAAGAGGAAGACAACATTTATTTCCCGCCTTGGAACAAACGCGGCGAACAGAATGCATACACGAGTTACCGGCCCTTGAATATGAACAGAGGCGTGCCGAAGACACAAAAGACATTGCCACCCAAATCTGCGCCCTTCCGGAACTCTTTCAATTCGCACGCGAAAAGCGGGTTTAAATATTGGTACGAGGAACCAAAGCCTATAGATTGTAAGTATATGTATTTTTTCTCTTAATTTCATTTGTTGCATGTTAGAAGACTTTCTCGCTTCTAATTTTGATTTCCATTTATGCAATCAGTGTAAATATCTTTTTTTTTAAATATTATGTCACACAAGACATCTGTTTTCGTTTTGTTACTTAAAAGAAATGTATTAATTAGTTGTGGTTGTTGTAGCTTCTTACTAAATATTTCAATGTGTAAACCATATGGTGTACAGACATAACGGTAGATAATACGAAAATGCTTCAACATGTCATTTTTCTCAAGTTAAGAAGCAGCATTTGGAGATTTAAAAAACTTTACTCTAAACTTCCGCCAATTCGACCGTATGTTGTAATAACGGTGTCTCTTTGAGTCTTTTTTGTACTTTAAACATCTGATAGGCGGTCGAAATAAGGAGTAAGCGACCTTATAGGTTTGTAAAAAAAAAACACGTTGGCTTGGTTTTCATTAAATCGAAATGGTCGTAACGTGGAGTTTTACTGTATGAACGCATATATCGTATTTATATTCTTGTTGTTTGAAATTTCTTCTCCACCCCCTGATATTTACCTTTTTTAGTATGAAGAGAAAACCTCAAATTCGACAAACGAATAATTTGTGAACTTATGTTGCTTTTTCAAATGCACAGTAATCTAACTTTGTCTACATTCATCAGACTTATTTCTTAATTCCCCATCCAGCCAAATGTATGGCGCAGCGTCGTTTGATGGCCCAGCACACAAAGACGCCATCTTTCTCGTGCTAGATCGTAAGGCTTCTCTTTGCACAACGTCGCATTAGTGTACTGCGCGTGCATGCATTCATTTAGTATTGTGTACTGGTTTTGCGCACGAACTTTTGTGAGGTATACTTGCAGTTTGTGTATATATTGCACGTACACATATTAAAGGAAGCACCTTTATTTACTTATTTTTTATGTAACAAGTGCAGTGTATCAATATGTTATTACATTACTTTTTATTTTCGTTGTTTTAGACTTATCTGGTTATTGATTTGTTACGGGATTTTCAGGAATTCGGTTTCGCAAACGAACCGATGTCTTTTCAGTGCCTTCCTTAATATCTCGGTCAAATTTTACAAAGACAAAAAAAAGCTGTAGCCTTCTGCTTTAAAAGCTCGCATTATGGCATTTTGCATGGCATCGTTCATTCTGCCGGAACTGGATATTAATTTCTTCTGTTTTTTTACGCATACTACGTTTTAGCGTGTGTGCGTGCGTGCGCCCCACCTTGTCCGGACTGTAACGTTGTCGTTTCTCGTGCAATTTTAAAACGACTTACCGCAAATGATCACTATCTCACGACGACGTGTAACACCCGTCTCCCTTCCTCAAAGGTAAAGGTCATACATCAAGGTCAAAGTTCAAAGGTGGCCATAGACCGGCTTGTTCATACTGTATTTTTGGCTGTCATCATACAATTTTTAAATAGTTTACCACATAGATTCATCATGTTGTGACTTAGTGTCGTGTCTCCCTACTTCAAAGGTCAATGTAACATTAATAGGTCAAAGGTCAGGTACAAACTATAACTTACAGGTCAGATGTCCAAATTTGGCAATTAACAGTTGTCTGGACTGTTTATTCGGCGTTCATCATGCAATTTTAGAAATAACTTACCAACAATGTTAACCCCTTAGGCAAAGGTAAAGGTCACACTAAATTATTGCAAGCATTATTAAAAATGGGCGCGACCTGTTGCCGGCAGGCATCTAGCTAGTATTCGGAAGTACATACACCAAGGCCCAAGTACTTAACACATTCAATAGACAAAACACATAATGCAGGATTTGGATTTAAATATATATATATTATAGAAAGTTCTCTTTTTGTATACTGGTTTACCAACAAATCGTTTGTATTTCATGAAGGGAGGAACAAGGACTTTATGTCCTTAAATGTAATTCCCAAGCTTCTGAAGGTACGTTTTGTCACGTGGTCACTTCATTTCGTCACGTTTTTTTGGTGACAGCAGTGTGTTTTGTGAACTATAGTGTATCAAGTGCTCGATAGATTAAATACAGCGAATTTAAACAGCAATCGTTAAATGCCAAAGTGACATACACAGTGTATTTTGAAATCAAATTGGCACGGGGTTTGCAAGTCTATATTACACTTTGCTGCCATATAGTTTTACTTTTCCTTTAGTGCCATTAGTAAATAACGTATGTGCTTATCTGAAATACAGTTATTTTAACATTCTTGCATGATACACTACCGTTCCAGAAGGGTTGTTAATAAACCATCTGGCATATGGTGCAGTTGAAAAAGAAAATTCAATCCTAGTTCACTAACGGTCAGTGCGTAATTCCGAATCACTCCCTACGGTGTTAGGATATACAGCACAATTTCACATGGTGTACCTAGATATAAACTACGTGTAGAGAGTCTCACCCATCGGTTAATCATTTGCCTTATTCTTGCACATGGAATAACTAACAAATCGCAAGTAATGCACCCATTAAATCGTTAATTTAGCAATTTAGTTACATTATTGTTCGTCGACTTGGGTCAAACAATACAAAATAGTACATGTAACGGAACACCAGACATTTTTACCCATAAACGTATATATCTGACAATATTACGCGTTCATTTCTCCCTACACACCTATGCACATGTATATTATTAGAGCACGTTCTTTCCTCCCCAAACACATGCATATCATTAGTACACATAAATTTCTCCCCACATGCGTATACATGTACACGTTCATACGTGGTGTATATCTATAGTAGTACATGTATATCATCCTCACTCCTACATATATTTTCTTAATATTTACTGCGTCACAGACTCGGCCAAGTATTGTTTTGGCGCCAAGGGCCGCTGGTTGGGCCTGCAAGGGGAGGCCCTACATCCTGTAGGATGTTACTTTATCGAGGTGACGCATGCTAGTCTCATGGCCGCCGCGAGAACCTCGTATACTGTAAAATTGCGTTATTTCCATGTGGTCTTATCTTCGCGAATTTCGTGGTCCGAAGAGTGTTTGAATTTAAACGGACCTGATCTCATATAGATGGATTATGCATGTTTCACGTTTTTGAGATGTTCAGAAATAAAATAAAGTGCACAAACATGAGCAAAACAATTCTACTGGCATAGAAAAAAAATAAAAAAATAAATGGGACATCATCAATTGATATAAAAAAATCAAATGAACGGTAATTGTTTGTTTCGGACTGTAAATCTTGAAAATGGGGTTTAAGTCCCGTGCTGCTCGTTTTTGTGTTGTTTTTTGTGTTTTTGTATAAAGTTCAGTTTCTTTAAATTGTCAAATAAGACTCTTAATGTTGGCATATGTACAAAATACAAAACACTATTTGCACAAGTACCATTCAGATCGTGTATACATTTTCTTTTTGTACATTTACTGTTACATACGTGTACAATGTATAAGCAAAACTATTGCGCGAAGATAAGACCACAGTTCTTTTAGTGCTTTGCAAAAATGCGAGAGTCAAGACATTCCGAAATAGTATGATTTACCAGTATTTATAGTTCGGCTAGAAAAGGCAAATCGGGGGGAAATAAGATCATTTTATATAGTAAGCTAAAGGTTGCCTGTTTTTTTCGGTTTATTAAATGTGCTGCTGTTGTTGTTTGTTGTTTTCGCTAGCTCGGTTGGGCTTTGGGTATTATTTAAATTTAAAGTGATATCCATAAATCATGCTTTGGTATACTAATACTCAACCCATTAGCTTATCAACGAATGTGTTTAAAATGAAGCCCTATTGATCAGCGTCATGCGAACATGGGTGTTATGCCATATACGACCACCGTAGCTCCACCCCGACATACGACACGGTGCAGTCTGATCAGGAGCTACGCTGTCTGCTATAAAGTCACGCAATGGTAATCCCTGACAAGCCTGTGCGATTGCACATGCTGGTTTGGAGCTACGCTGGCCGCACATGGTATTGGACCCATTTTGGCATGATGCGGGTCTATTAATATGGGTATATTTTAAAGCGGAAAGATCCTCTTTTTGTCATGCATTGTAAGCATCCGCAGCATGCCGTAGGGTATACCTGTCTATTTTAAAGCAGATTTAGTATTTTAACAAATTGTCAAGTCACGTTTTCGACCAGGACCGATAACCATAGCATTATTTTTTTTAATTGATCCTTATTTTTTTGGTACAAATAGTCATGTGAGGTTAAATAAAATGCCAAAATCAATTTCCAAATATATGTTTACTGTCGTATCTAATAAAGGTACTTGGTGGTAAGACTTAAAAAAAGGTTGCGCAATTCATTTTTTATGTGTTAGGATAATTTAGAGCGTGTGTTGTTCAAAAGCTTGCTGTATTATACATTATATATATTTTTTGATAGCACATACAGTTTCCAGTTTTTATTTCCTTCAAACGGTTGTAAATATAATGCCGCAATTTGTTCCATGCGTTTTTATTGTGCGAGACTGTAAATAAAGAGCACGTGCAATACCGATATATCATGACTGGTCTGTTTATACAAAACCGGCTAGTTGCTCGTGTTTAATGTGCATGTATTTGCTTACACTTTTCAGTGAAAAGAGTTTGTTTCAACAAGGTATTTGTATGACTGGACTATATTTTATTCAAGCGATTCTTACATACAACTAAAACAAAACTAATTATTAGAATTTTGTTTCTGACTCATTAGGTTATTGGGTTTTGTATGCTCCATCTGTACTTCTTTCTAAAAATACACACGAACACTTTTCACTCTGTTTGTACATACTTTTGCGTTCACGCTTATGATGTTTTCGCCAAAACTGATTAGTTATAATGACTCCCCCCCCCCNCCCCCCCCCCCTCCCCCTCGTTTCCGAACTATATCTAGAGAACATTGACCGACTATCATTCAAATTGGAATGGTGGTTACTGACGAAAAAACAAAGACGCCTTTCACATCAAAGTTCAAGGTCACAGAAGCATGTAACATGGAATCCGTACCTCATAATTTCCACATGATATATTGAAAACGCTTTCATCTACGATCATGCTAATAAGTATGATGGCTACATATGAGAACGTAACGGCTCCTAGCGATTTTGAAGTCAACGTGTAAAATGTCAAGGTCACATGGAATGGTAACATGAAATTCTTTTCAAAACGATCATGC
The DNA here is from genome assembly GCA_007657795.1 of Dreissena rostriformis. Lineage (NCBI taxonomy): Eukaryota > Metazoa > Mollusca > Bivalvia > Myida > Dreissenidae > Dreissena > Dreissena rostriformis. The sequence goes on from VMBQ01001385.1 coordinate 175,947, forward strand.
AAATTGGTATGATTATGACGTAATCGGAAAGGATTACGCCTATTAATTTTAAGGTCAACAGGTCAAAGGTCAAGTTCAGACGGGCTTGTGACATGAAATTCCTTTCCGCTATATTCCTTTAGAACACTTTGACCTACAATCATCAAAATTGATATGATAGTTACTGGGGAGAAAAGAGAGACGTCCATTGATGTTGAGGTCAACTGTTTTCTTGCATGGACAAGTTTGGTTCCGCAGGATATCTAGAGAGCGCTTTAACCTGAGACCATCCAAATAAATAAGCTGTTTATTCTTCAGGAAACGAAGTAGCCTCTTAAGTTGTAGGTCAACCAGCCACATACCAAGGTCACAGTGGCTTGTAACATGAAGATGGTTTCCACACAACATATAGCGCACGCTTACGATCAAATACATTATTTTTCTGGTTGGTCTTGTGGGAAGGATTACCCCCGATCGATTTTGAAATAAAGAGAACGAAAGTCAAGGTCGAAAGGGGCATTCATTATAAAAAATATTTACGATTGCATATATTGACGATTGGGGGATGCTTTTGTGTTTTACAAACATCTATTGTTTAATTAAACCCATTTGAGTACATCGAATTATGTATGTGCAGGTTTTGTCTGATTCTGAATTATAAGAACGCATTCCGATACATTTTAACGTTAGTTGAGTTATAGTTTTAGCATGATACATTATTTGCTTTTTGCAGAGTTTTGATTCAATTATGTGGCGTGTTCTGAGAAAACTGGGCAAAATGCTTGTGCGTAAAGTGTCATCCCGGGACAACACTTTCCGCCTAAACTGGATTTTAGCTAAGAAGAGACATCATTTAAACAAAAAAATCCATAAAAGCGGAAATTGTCGTTCCTGATAAGCCTGTGCGGACTGCACAGGCTATTCTGGGATGACAATTTACGCACAAGCATTTTGCCCAGTTTTCTCAGAACACGACACGTGTTTGCTTTCATTCTGTCAAAGATTGATTTCTGTAAGCACGTTATTTTTAAATGAATAAATAAACAAGTGCAGCTGTTAAAAATTACTGCCAATGGTCTTTAAACTAAATGACTATTAATTTAGATCACATACATTCTGACAGTATTCTTTAGTGTCAGATTTGAGATTATTCTCAAAGTATTCTTAGTGTATAACAGTATTATTATTATCGAAAGCACGGTCTATATGTTTATTGTCTTATACACGCTGTTGTTATAATAATATTTTCATTTATATACCTTTGTTTATATGTTAAAGATGATGGATAGTCATGAGCACCTTTTGCGCTCAGAGCATATAATAAAGATATTTTATTGAAAATTGTATCTCACTTAAATATAACACTTTTTGTTAACGGATGGTTCAAAAGAGTCTCTGTAAAGTATCATTTCCAGTGTGGATATCAGTACTGTGTGCGTTATATCAAAATTGAACCTCTCTTACCATGCACCATTAAACGTCCATACTTCATATAATTTACTAGGTTTTTCAGAATGTAATAATAATTGTTTATATTGACATACTTTTAAATCAATTTTGTTATGCCTTAATTATTCAATATTTTTATCAATACAATCTCTGTGCAAACAACTTAACGTCAGGCCCGCATTAAGACATTTGTTTAATAATGTTTGATAAATATGGCTATATACTAATTATTATATCAAACGCGTCAAACAATAATTACTCCGCATTCTCTAAATGTCATTTTAACGGCGGATATACCCTTGCCACATTTGAACCCCATATGAGCCTCGTTCTGGGAAAACTGGGCTTAATGCATGTGCGTTAAGTGTCTTCCCAGATTAATCAGGGACGACACTTTCCGCCTAAACTGGCTTTTCGCTTAGAAGAGACCTCATGTAAACGAAACATTCCAAAAAAGCAAAAAGTGTCGTCCCTGATTAGCCTCCGCGGACTGCTCAAGGACGACAATTTACGAAAATTAACGAAAATGCATTAAGCCCAGTTTTCCCAGAATGAGGGTCATATATTATACTGTTGCTTAGTCACGTGTTGGCTTACTTCCAGTGAGGGGCCCCACCACCAGACTGCGAGCCAGGATCGTCGGGAACGGCTACTGAGGAAGCCCCGCCCCCGTCCTGTCATCTACCACCACCAACCGCGCCCTCTTAGCGTAGCAATCTTCACAGAGCCTCGCAACATTTCGTCACATTTAAGCAACAACTCAATAAAGCCTTATATTTTGCATCGCATATATTGAGTTCTCGCTTTTATGTGAGGATTTGTCTTTGTAATATGTACACTTTGCTTGAGAACTTGTTTTCAGTATTAAATATAAAGCCACTTCGATACTACGGATACCTTACTATGCATCTCTATATATACACACAGTTCGTTCGGCGGAAACCTGAACGGGTCTTACGCTTATCAGCTTTGTTATAAGGCTTTAATATTGTTGAGCAACAATAGACATGAGCCTTGCTCTGTGAACAGGGGGTTAATGCATGTGCTTGAAGTGTCGTGCCAGATTTGCCTGTGCAGTTCCCACAGGCTAATCAGGGACAACTCTTTCCGCTGTTATTGTATTTTTCGTTTAAAGTAAGACTTGACGAAAATCCAGTTAAGGCGGAAAGTGTCGTCCCCGATAAACCTGTGCGGACTGCACAGGCTTACCTTGGCAGACACTTTACGCACATGCATTAAACTCCCTTTTCTCAGAGCGCGTGTCATACATATTCTTTAGTCTTTTAAATATATGTTGATGAATGGTATGCCCGTTTTGAATTGCCTCTGAACGCGGAAACTGACGTATGTTAAGGAAAAGAGTATGTATGTGTACAATTTAACAATTATTCCGTCCATGTCGTATATTGTTTAGTTTGTTTACTATTTCCTTAATTATTTGTACATCTTTGGAAGCCAGTTACTGCATGATGCACGAGTTATAGATATATAAAGGTTAACTGTGTTGTATAACTATTTCCCTGTTTCTTTTTTAACTTCATGTACGCCGCAAGTTTGTTACATGTATTATTTTACCCTGTGTTATTTTAAAGTAAAATAAATTCACTTTTCATGATGAAAACAAATGCAAACTATGCAACATAAATAAATATTTATAATATAATTGGTGAATTAAAAAACTGAAGTAAACACAAATAGAAAACTTTGTAAATTGAAATGTCTGGTGTCACGTTCATGTATCGACTATGATATACATTTTAGTTTTTACTATACTACATGGAATTTATGCTTTTTCAATGAATTGTTTGGTATCGAATTATTTTATTTTTCTAAGACACGTTCCTGGGTCGAACCGGAACTGTGTGACTTTCAGAAAATTCCCTTGCATTTGTTGTGACTGTTTTAACGATTACCATTTCGCCTAACACACATTATGAAAGATCACTATATAACTCACGAATCAACAGAAGTATTGTTTTTTGTTTGTCAATTATTTCGTTTTTGATTTTCGGGACAAACAAGATCGATTTCTGAGTTGTAAATGTATACGCATAATTGCCGTTTTTTTTACTCCGATAGTGTTTATTGTTTGATGGTTGTGCGTTTCTTACTTTAATCATGTGGTATACTAGTATTCTATGATGATCATTACAATTAAAAATAAACAATACAACATGAAACATTTATCTCTATGTCATATGTATGATGTATCCATGTTTTCTCATTATATAGTTTTCAATTTAGCAAATTTCTCAAATCATCGTACAATCTATTGCTGGTTCATTTAGACTTCGTTGTTTATAAAGCTTTTAACGGAATCCGGATAGTGACATCTTTAATCTCGCCCTTCTTTCATCTAGGGCGATAAACGACACACGAAGCGATACACAATATTTTGCGCGACACACGATATTTTGCGCGATACTCAAAGCGACACACGATATTTTGCGCGACACACGATATTTTGCGCGATACACGAAGCGACGCGCGAGATTGTACCACGAAATATCGCCCTTGTGTAGGTAGCCCAAAAGGCTATATATCGTGGTAAATATCGCGTGTCGCTTCGTGTATCGCGCAAAATATCGTGTGTCGCTTCGTGTATCGCGCAAAATATCGTGTGTCGCTTTGAGTTTCGCGCAAAATATCGTGTTTCGCTATGAGTATCGCGCAAAATATCGTGTCTCGCGTTCAAAGGGCGACAAAAAAAATCAAAATTTATATAACTTTGTATCCCTGTAGCAAAGTCCAAGATAAAAGCGCTTATAATACTGTAAAAAATATATGACAAACTCAAGTTCCTTTCCTCTATCGTGGGTATCTGGTGACCGGAACTTCCTGTTGACCAATGCTGATCTTGACCTCCGTGCAGTTTTATAATGATGGGCGACACTGCTTCTGGACTTACTTCAGTTTGTGTTCAAACTCGTCCCTCTCCGCCAGCGAGTTATTGTCCAGCTACCTCGAACACTATATACTTGTATATATATATATACTTGTCGGAAGATCACAACTTACTGTCGTCTGCATACTAGTAAGTGACCGCCTGCTTTACGCTCAAAAACGTAGTTTTTCTACCTTTTCCTGCAGGCTATTCTTTCTCGTTGTTTCTCGTCCTCTTCGCGATATTTCTCTGCCTCGTTCACCTTTTTCTTGATGTCTTCCTTGGAAAGTCGCCCCTGTCGTTTGTGATAGTTATGTTTTTTTTTCTACGCTTAGTGCTCTTGTCCCCGGCGGTAAAATTCATAATGCCATAAGCGTCAATATTGAACGTAAACTCTATCTGCGGCACTCCCAAGGGGCATGCGGGATTGCCCTGAGGTCGAATGTACGGAGGAGGTTGTTATCTTTGGTCATGGCCCGCTCTCCCTCTTACACCTGTATGGTGACAGCGGGGTGATTGTCCGAGTACGCGGTGAATGTCTTGGTAGCCTAACTCGGCGACAGCGGCGCATTATCCACGAGTATTACATCCCTGATCGCCGGCGAGCGGTCCATGGACAAGATGGCGGCCTGGACAGCGGCGCCGCACGCCACCATGTTACGTGTTGGTGGACTTGTTGAGTTCCTTGCAGTTCACAAACTCCTGTAAAAGCTTCTGGACCTTAGAAATGCGGGTTTAGCAGCCGACTAACACCAATTCGTGTATCCGAAACATGTCCAGCTTTGCGTCACGAAGCGCCTTCTCCACCGGCTACATGGTGACCCGGAATAAGTCCACCCAAAGCTCATTGAATCAAGCATGGGTTATCTGTGTAAAAGTCCTGCCCTTGTAGAGAGCGTCTATCTCAATGCTCGCTTCCGTTCCGCTTGACAGCGTCCACTTGGCATGCCCGCACACTGTTCGCAGACGAAGAATGTTACTCGAGTTCGTGCCCTTGCCGTATTTCTCTTGAACTATTGCACAAAATGTTTCACCAATCTATTTTCACAATCATACCCGCCGAGATGAGTGTCGCCGGTGGTGGAACGAACCTCAAGCAGCATAGAGACACGTCAAGTGTGTCACCGCTGAGGTCAAATATCAGCACGTTCTTCTCTCTCTTGAGATTCTTGTTAAGCCCGTAGGCGAGGGCAGTCGCGGTCGGCTCGTTGATAATGCGCAAGACCTCAAGTCTAGCAATTACCCCGTCGTCTTTTGTGGCGCGTCGCTGGGCGTCGTTGAAATATGCCGGAACTTCAATCACAGCAATTATGAATAATCATTTTTTTACCTAGAAACGACTGTTCCGTTTCATGCATTTTCATGAGTACAATATAACTTATCATTCCTTTTTAAACTGATCTCTTCTGGTGCGAATCTCTTTGTCTCCCTTGTACTCGTCCTAAATCTTCGGATCGCCATCGTCACTCACAACCCGGAAGGGCCAGTGCTTCATGTCACTCTGGACGCTTGCATCAATGAACTCATGGTCCATTAGACGATTGGCATCAATGATTATGGGTTCATTCGATTCTTCGGATCCATGGCGGCCTGGTATTTAGCGGCGTCCCCTATCAGCCTCTCGTGGTCCGTGAATGTCACATAGCTGGGCGCGGTCCGGTTGCTTTAGTCGTTAACTATGATATATCTCTTCAAGTGCTAGAACAGTCCGACGCACGAGTATTTCGTGCCGATGTCGATCGCCCGAATTGTCCACTTGTTGTGTTATCTTGCAATGCAATAATTAATATTGTTAAGGGGTGTTGCGGCAGT
>VMBQ01001386.1:0-21497 GCA_007657795.1 Dreissena rostriformis
TTCTTAACTGGCAACTCTTCAAACAAATTAGGAAAATTAAGAAGATATACCAAAGATTAATTTAATGAAATACAGAGTTAATGCAGTCCTCTTCTCTACAAACTCAGCAAATTTCAATGAAGTTTGTGTGTGAAAATAGTCTGAATTCACTACAGTCATCTTTGTAATAAAAAACAATTTTATATTCTGCGTAGCACATAAATCATAAGCTGCTACAACTTCTGATATAAAGAGAAAACATGTTCTACAGATATTTCCATCATTTGATCCTCACTCTGGAAAAACTGGGCTTAATGCATGTGTGTAAATTGTCTTTACAGATTAGCCTGTGCATTTTGCACAGGCTAATCAGGGACGATAGTTCCTGCTGATATGGTATTTCTCGTTTTAAAGCAGTCTTTACTTAGCAAAAACATCCAGTGAAGGCCGAAAGTGTCGTCCCAGATTAGTCTGTGCAGACTTCACAGGCTAATCTGGGACGACATTTTATGCACATGCATTTTGCCCAGTTTTCCCAGAGCAAAGTCTCATAAAATCCTCATGTGAACTTGCCCCTACCGCCTGCAGTATGGCCTTGCTGTGCTTCTTTGACAGGGACTCCAGTGCTGTGAGAGCCTGCTCTGCCACATCCATGCACTGGATCACTTGCAACTGAAATACAAACAGGCAACTGAGGTCATTCATTCACCGGCAACTATGGTCTTTCATTCACAGGAAAATTAGGACTATAATTCACAGGCAACTGAGGTCTATAATTCACAGGCAATTGTGATTAAAATTACTGTGGCATTACAATTGAGAAAACTTTGGGCAAAAACCATACTTATACTTGTGTGTTATATGTACAAATCAAATTATCAGAAACATGCATAAGCAGTGATTCTTTTAACTTGTTTTGAAATGCAACTGTTATCCATTCAATTAAAAACTTTGTTTTTAACTCTCGTGACAAAATTTTTAAGAAAACAAACACAATTGTTTCCAATCTGTGAATAAAATATGTTGATATTTTTTTACTATTAACCTTGACAACCCTGTTTTGATTTACTTGCTTAATCAACTTTTTCTGAGTGTTTGCGTAAAATTCAGAAACCAGTGATGGAATCAGAACCTGAATGTGACTTTTCAGAGCATCTGTCAAAGACAGAAAACATTCACCAGTATAAAACCAATTACAACCAGTAAACCCTTTCCAGATCACAAACAAAGTTTAAATAGCTGTATGCAACCAGCATAAAGCCAGAACAGCCTGTGAGTGACTCCCAGGCTGTTCAGGTTTTATGCTGTTTCTTGCTCATCAGTACTTTATTGTTGAAAATAAAGGCTATAAAACTTGAATCTAGTTAGAAAGGTCTTAAATGTACTGTGATTTTCTAAGGGACTACAAATGCTTCAAAGTGCGTATCTGAGTGGTAAAGGGTTAAGAGCACCTGTCAAAGACAGAAAAAAAATACAAGTATACGACCCAGTTTAGAATAGAGTCAAACCTTTTCAAGGAACACGGGTACTGCCTCCACAACGACTGCGGACGACCTGGGCAGAGCCTCCATCATGTAGGTAAGGGCCCGACAGGCGTGGTTCATCATGTCAAAGTTGTGCTCCATCTGGAGCAGGCTGATCAGCGCCGGAACCACTTGCTTCACCGGGAAACCACCCAGTGTGTCCTCATTACCCATCACCAGCATCTGTAAGCAGGGATAGAAATGAGTGGTTTCCCGTTCAACGGGGCCAAGTAGATTTAGGCCAGGGCAAGTCAATTTCAAAAGTGTGTAGTCCGACTGGGCAACTAGCTTTTTAGAAGCTATAGCAATTTTTCCCGCATTTCATTACTTTATTTGTTTTATAAAGAATTTGGACTTAAAGGGCATTATGGATTTTGATATTTAGTTGTGGTAAATGAACGGTTTTGTGAATGTACTTGAATGCTGCGCTCTGGGAAAATGGGGCTTAATGCATGTGCATTATGTGTCGTCCCAGATTAGCCTGTGTATAAGTGTTTTTTTAAGAGAAATTCTTCTAACAAAAATCCAGTCAAGGCGAAAACTGTCGTCTCTGATTAGACTGTGCGCACTGCAACAGCTAATCAGGGACAACACTTTACGCTAATGCATTTGGCCCAGTTTTCCCAGAACGTGGTTCACTTGAACTATTTTCAGTTACTGTTTGCAAGGTCCACAATTATAAATACCTGGCACATCTCTATGACTGATGAGAGTTGCTGGTCCTCATTGCCTGTTGACTGGATACCTTGAAGCAGCTGCTGGGCTTTGTTCACTGAAACAGTCACATACTAAGTAAAACACACATTTGCAAAACCTATGGTATTTAGTCTGAACCTTTTTATTTAAGCATCAAAAGCCTTAGGCTTATTTGAAGCGCTTTTGGGTGCATTTCCTGCTTAGAACCAGTTCTTGGTATCTATGGGCGAGATCTAAAGAACGCTTCTACAGTGGGAATCGAAACTGTGACCTCCCAGTCGCTATGTGGATACCATATCCACCATGCCACAGCGACCAGTCACACCATTAATATCAAATCAAAATAATGCGAAATGTTCATGCCATATATAATGTTTAATAATATTACCTTTATTGATTTTTCTAGGAATGTCAGGTATTGACAATTTTAATACATGGATTGCAAGCATTACAGGAGTCCCCAACTAGTTAAAACCACTTTCATTTAAAATTCAATATTACCTTTATATAGCCCTTTTTACATTTCAAAAGACAAAAAAAGAACAGAGGGAGGGATGTTCATTACATAAATTCCAAATTTGTATACTAAGTTTAATAATGATATTTCTAGTAACAGAAATCTGACCTTTGACCTACTGTGAAAAAAGGTGTTGTCTTGCATAATTGTCACAAGGCCCTCTATCTATAATATGCCAAAGTTTTATCAAGGCATCTTCAATATTTTTAAAGTTATTGCAGAACCCTAAAAATTGAGGAACGACAGATTGGCAGACCAACATTAAGTTTCCTCTGGTAAATACCAGTCAAAAGCCTTTAAGAAATAAACACTTAAACCAGTCCAAGAGTCAGTGTTCATGTCAGTGTACACATGCAGCCTAGGGTTACACCCCACTTACTTGAGCTGTTACTGCCCATAGTTCTGTGCAGCAGCTGGTGCATTCTGGGACCCAGAGCGCCAAATAGCTGAGACGGCAAACCTCTGGCCTCCAACAGGGCTGAAAACACAATGGAGATATTGTACATCTGATCATACAACAGCACAGTTTTGGTGCTAAGATATACAACTAGCCGACTTAGACATTTGTTCAAGCTGTCAGAAACACATACTTGCTTCCAACAAACTTTTTGCTTTCGTACATTCGTTTGTGTTTTTTTCTCCACATTTATCTAACATGTTCAGCAGAGCCTGTTAACAGCATAACATCATGAAATATATAAAATGAGTCTCGCTCTAGAAAAACAGGACTTAATGCATGTGCGTAAAGCATTGTCCCAGATTAGCCTGTACAGTCCGCACAGGCAAAATCAGGGATGACTCTTTTCAGCTTTTAAAATATTTTTCGTTTAAATTTAGTCCCTTCTTACCGAAAATCCAGTTTAGGCAGAAAGTGTCGTCCATGATTCGTCTATGCAGAAAACACAGGCATATCTGGGACGACACTTTATCCCTTTGAGCGCTGGAACCGGATTTTGAAGGCCTTTGCAAACAGTTTGGATCCAGATGAGACGCCACAGAACGTGGCATCTCATCAGGATCCAAACTGTTTGCTATTCTGATACTTTTCTTTGAAAAAAAATCAAAGAAAATGCTAATTTTAGAAATTTAGCAGACGACATTTTAGCAGACGACACATTTCCCAGCATGCAAAGGGTTATGCACATTCATTAAGCCTAAAAAGCCAGAATAAGGCTCATATTTCTCATGACTAAATGGGTAGTGAATAGTGTAACAGTTTTGGTGCTAAGAAATACAAGTAGCCAATTTAGGGCCCACCAATCTTTTAAAGAAGCTGATAAACAAAATAAGCTTGTGAAGTATCTTTATTGTAATGCATGTTTCCCTGACATCTCCTGCCCTACTGACCTTGAAGTCGTCCCATATCTGCCTCCTCTGTCTCACTCTCTGACATCATAGCCGTAGCTCCTCCTGCAGGATTGGCTGTCATACACAGAGAACACAAGTTGAGCAAGTAAACCGAAGTAAATACTACAGTAATTAAGCAATTAAACTTATAAAAGTCCAAAACTGAGCAAGCCCGCCGGTTTACCAAGGTGTAAATGTAAATATTATTTCTCAAAATGCTGGTAAGTTTGCGCTGGTTAGTTACAAACATCAAACTAAATTCTGCAGAGAAGGCAAAATCCGGTTTTCATGCATATTTCGCATTGGCCATGGGTCAAATTTTTCAAATGCTTCTGACCAATGAGGGTCAGGGGTTTCAATTTAATTAAAATCCAGCATTTTGATGCAAGCATTTTATTATATGCCTTGCATCATTTTGATGCAAAGTTACAGTGAAACTAGCACTAACAAGTATTTTTAAAGCACACATGGTTGTGGTTTATTGTAAGTAATACATCAAAATGTATACAAAGCAACATATGTAGAGCAATAAACAAATATTCAAAAATAAAATATCAATACTTCAGTATTTTGACTCCTAAAATATCATTTGAGCCCTGACAATATCAAGCATGGGCTCATTTGATTCCTGGTTTTCAAAAGCTATTAAAATCCCTAAGAGTAAAACACCGAGCACATACACAGGCCTGTTGATTGCAAGGTCTCCTCTTGCTTTGATGAGCTACCGCTGCCCCCAAGGCCCCCAGGGGGCTGGGAGCCGTCGCTGTCCGACATGAGTGCCGCTAGTGGCCTGGCTAGTCCTCCTCCACTGCCGCTGGCTGCTGGTACCCCGCACGCAGCTACCCCGCTACCCGCCGCCGGGCCCTGGGGGCTGGTGGAGCTGGGCCCACTGGAACGCCCGCTGCCTGCCGAGCTCTGGCGCTTGGAAGCTGCTGAGGATTGCCTACCACTGAAACAACACATCCACATGGATAGAGAATTAACATTTTACAGTAGGTTGCCTAGAGTGGCAACTATCTTTAGTACTTTGGTTGCCTGCGCAAAGAATAAGGAGCCCAGAACCAAGTACATTTCATTAGTACATGTATCTAACACTTACTTGTAAGACAACAAAATCAGACAATAATATAAAATTGCTGGCATGACTAAATGCATAATGCCCTTTTAACTAGGCTGAATCGTCATTCTTTTTTTAAAAATAAACTGACAGTCAGAATTATGTTTCAAGCTTTTCTGAAAAAAGCTTCTTGGACGGTCGGACAATTACAAAAATATTTATAATTGACTTGTCTGGGCCTAAATCAACTCACCCCGGATGAACAGGCAACCACTTATTTCTATTCATTGATCCAGCCATTGAAAATAGCAAAAGCCTGCAGGCAACTCCTAATCAAATTCTTATTGTTCTTGATCAGATTCTAAGTTTCCTATTTTAGATAGACTCGTAACATTTTCTTGGTATTAAAGAACAAATTTAAAAAGTTTGGCTTGCTAGAATTAGAATCAAGAAAAACACGTGCAGCGTTTGAATATATGCAGGCTACAACTGGTGATATTGTTAAAAGAATGATCTACATGAAGTTTCACTCTGAGTCTAAATTAAAGCATTTCTTAAATATTCAAATGTAAAGAATATACTTTTTTCATGTACATAAGTCTAAGAATTTTAAAGTTTTTCTAACATTAATTGGCAATTATTTAGTATGAGGGGAGACACAAGTCCTTAATATTTCTGTATTTTAAACAAGAGTGCCAAATTGTCACAAGATACGCCCGTTCTACTAAGTGACACTGTGACCTAGTTTTTGACCCAACATGACCCATATTCGAACTTGACCTAGATATTGTCTAGATCCTACTTCTGACAAAGTTTGGTGAAGATCGGATGAAAACTATTTGAATTAGAGAGCGGACACTGCTGTGGACACCGCCTCCGCCCGCCCGCCGCCCGCCCGCCCGCCAAGGGTGAAACTATTATACGTCCCGTTTTGTAAAAACGGGCGTATAAAAATTGATTTTAGGTTGATGACAATGATAAACAGTTGCCTTTCTATAGTACCCATGCACAGTGAAAAACTCATGTACCTGTGGAAATCATGATTAGATTGAAGGAAAAATGAAACTTACCAATAAACATGTTGTTAAAAATAACTCGTTTCAAAAATCGCGAAAAAAATAAACCCGATGAAAATATCGCAAAATAAAACTGGATAAAAATATTGCATAAAAATATTGCATGTGTTAATCGGTTGCATGTCTCCAATCAGACCTGACTGATATATAATCTATATACTACCTCTGACCAAGTTTGGTGAATTCAACTTGAACTAGAGCTTTGTCACTGAATGTGACTTATACCCCCATACCACTTTGACGCAGGATAAAAAGTTGTTTAAAAGTTTCGGATGAATACAATTTGAATTAGAGTCCGGACAAAGTGGCGCCGTTGAAAATGCACTAATTGACCCTATGACCTAGTTCTTGACCCGACATGACCCATATTCGAACTTGACCTAGATATCAACTAGATGCAACTACTGACCAAGTTTGGTAAAGATCGGATGAATACAATTTGAATAAGAGTCCGGACAAAGTGGCGCTGTTGAAAATGGACTAATTGACCCTATGACCTAGTTTTTTACCTGGCATGACCCATATTCGAACTTGGCCTAGATATCAACTAGATGCAACTACTGACCAAGTTTGGTGAAGATAAGATTTATACAATTTGAATTAGAGTCCGGACAAAGTAAAATGCACTAATTGACCCTTTGACCTAGTTTTTGACCCAGCATGACCCATATTCGGACTTGACCTAGATATCAACTAGATGCAACTACTGACCAAGTTTGGTGAAGATCGGATGAATACAATTTGAATTAGAGTCCGGACAAAGTGGCGCCGTTGAAAATGCACTAATTGACCCTATGACCTAGTTTTTGACCCGGCATGACCCATATTCGAACTTGGCCTATATATCAACTAGATGCAACTGCTGACCAAGTTTGGTGAAGATCGGATGAATACAATTTGAANTGATTATTTTTCAATACTGCCAGCCCATAGTGAATGTTATTTTATGTAAGATTAATACAAAGATGCCTCAATACAGTGTTTGAAATACTATAAACAACTTATGTCATAATATATATTTATTTCAATTAAAATGTTCTATTATCTAAGTATTGATCTATATTTTCTCTGCTAAATGCCTTTCCCAAGGAAATTCTTAAGGAACAACTGCAAGGCAGCGTAGAAGGGGTCTACATTTACATGTACTAAATATAAATCTGATTTTCATGAAAGCACGAAATTGAGGCATGATCATACATGATGTACATGTAATTTCACCTTCAATTGACCCTCCATAATTGTGACTATATGAGGGTTGCATCATCCCTTCATTAACAACTGAAGCAAGTCAATGTGCACAGACTGTCATAACCCTTTGAGCGCTGGAACCGGATTTTGAAGGCCTTTGCAAACAGTTTTGATCCAGATGAGACGCCACAGAACGTGGCGTCTCATCAGGATCCAAACTGTTTGCTATTCTGATAGTATTTTTTGGAAAAAAAACGAAGAAAATGCTAATTTTAGAAATTTAGCAGACAACATTTTAGCAGATGACAAATTTCCCAGCATGCAAAGGGTTAAATACAGAAGGCCTACCTAGTCCTAATCCGTTCATCTACTGCTGATAAGATGTATAGCATGCCTTGAGGGTGTAAGTTTATGATGAGACCATTCAACCAATTTAATAAAATATTAACATCTCCAATTTACACTTTCAGTTCAGCCTTGTTTTTAATGTCAATTTGTTACACCGTTTGTGTTGTAATTGCATCATAATCTTTTACTAACATGTTTAAACTTGATGAAATGACATTAAACATGTTAAAAAATAACTTTTCAATCTTTGATTGCATTTGAACACTAGAAACACTTTAAATACACTAAAAAAAATAACTTAATAAGTGTACATAATTTTGGACAACACTTTAGGATATTTTTCACTTTGTTATCTGATCAATATCTGATTGATGTCTTTATGTCATTCAAATTGTAGACTTTATTTGTAATTGACCAGTCGCCAAATTAGTCCTGCAACAATACGCCAAAAACCGTATTGTAATATATTGTCAGCTCAAAAACCCGTATTGCAATATATTGCAATATATTGCTAACTTGTACCGGAATTATAACTCGCCAGCCATTAAATCACCATAACCAACTTCATTACATGAACATAACCTTTGTATTGTATGTTTAGGTTCTAGTTATATCCTATTGGCAATTCTAGCTTTTTAAAAATACTTTATAAACACAATTAACTCTTTTTTTTTTGGCTTTACAAAGCATTTTGTTATGAAAGATTAGTATTGTCATTTTGTCCATTGGATATTCCCTTTTAACATTAAAAATGTTGTGCAATTGAGTACTGTTTAGTGTATACTGTATAGTGTATACAATAAATCTCTGAGACATAAACATTAATTGATAATAAATATGCTACAAGTTCTGCAATTTTGTCAGTAATGTTTTTTGATCAGTCAGAAGAAGGTCGATATTGTTCCAGTTTTTGGCACATTTCAACAAGTGTTGGCTGTTCATGTAACTTGCGTCGTGATGCTAAATCCACATGTTTACCTTTTCCCTGAGATTTAGGGAGGAAAAGTTTGTGGTGCCGCTCTAAGTGCGAGAACAAACTGGATGTTCTGCCACTACATTTGACACAATCCTTACACCGCTTACAATATCCTAACCCTTCCTCGATCTCATTCATTTCTCTCTTCCTTTTAAGACTAAAATATGCCCAAACAACACTTTTTCCATTGGAATTGTCTATAAAGCTAAACTTGGCGGTCGTTTCGACTGCCATTTTGAGAACTATTATAAAAGCCGACAAGAAGAATAATAACCCGAAAGAGAATTGTGGATGTTTAAAAGCCGGTCGTGTAACTTATCAGAATGCTGTAACGTATTATTTTTTTTATCATTATTAGTTAATTTATTACTATTGTTTAAAATAACATCAATTTACATTTTTATTATGTAATTAATTGTGTTTTTTTTTCGTATTTCCATAAGCTTCATCTTAAATTTAACAGAATGACATGCAAAAGCAGATCTTGCAGACTCCCGTGTAACAACGCTTCTCTGTATAATAGACTTTTAAGAACGCTATTTTTACGTAACAATTTATTTTGACTAAACACCCATTTATTTTGTTTACCTTGATTATCATTATTTCGGATGGCTTTTCTGAACATAATGTGGATGAATTTTTGTAGAATTTTCGTACCGGTATGATGAAAATTGTATCGTAATACAATATGCGGATTGCGTATAGAGATATATACCGATATACCGGTATATTGTTGCAGCACTACGCCAAATACGCGATCGTTCCGCCCACTAAGTTGTGTTTTCATAAAACGCTTATTCCATTACTTCGACAGTCTTTGTTTGTCGGACCATTTGGCCGCAATAAACGAAATCTGATTAATTATTATGTGAGTTTGATTGACAGCTGGCGAGTAGTCAATTCTTAGATAGCAATGTATTCTTTAACATTTATGAATGAAATGAAAGCATTGCAAAGTCAATTTTAAATAATAAACAATCATTATTGATACACCATTTAATTATTGTGTTTTGTATTTTACTAAAACTTTAAGTTACAGAGCTGAAAAGGGAGATCAACTAAATGATGCAATTAACTTCAAGAACAATGTTGTTGTTTTTTTTTTAACCTTTAATTGGGAATTTTGGCAGTCATTTTGAACAAGTATGTACTTAAAAGTATATTGAGATTGGTAATGGGTAGAAATTCTGCCAAAATTTAACCCAAACAAGAGATGTGTTTGTCAGAAACACAATGCCCCCTACTGCGCCGCTTTGATTTTTTTTATTTTTTTTGACCTTTGACCTTGAAGGATGACCTTGACTTCGACCTTTTACCACTCAAAATGTGCAGCTCTATGAGATACACATGCATGCCAAAATATCGAGTTGCTATCTTCAATTTTGCAATTAGTAATGACCAATGTTAAAGTTTTGAAAAATGTTTAAATATCGCATATTCAGTTCAACCCATCCAATACATACCTGCTACTTGCACAGGATCCCGTCTTTTTGTCCCTAGTTTTCCGACTAAGATTATTGGCTGTATCCTGTTTGAACTGTTCAACTCCTTTATCTGGTAGTAAAACTTTTGTAGGGTCTAACTTTTTTCCCTTCTTGTTAAAGTTTTTGTCTGCTTTTTTTGATTTTTTATGATCTTTTAAAGCTAAATGATTGCCTACCACACTTGGCCCTTGGCCGCCGCTTAAAAAGCTTGTAGGCAAGCTTTGAATGTGAAGTGAATGATTTGCTTCGAGGTTACTTCCGCAAGCTTCTGTCTTAATATCTACATTCACTACAGGGTCAAATTTGCTGAGTTTGACGGCTGGTTCAGGAGAAGTCACAGTAAATGAGGCTGATGAAGTAAATGATGAGTTTGATCGTTTTCTTGACGCCCTATAAAATCCTGCCTCAGCTTTTGACTGAGCCTGGGTGCTTGCCCTTAGACACTGTTTAATGGACGATTCTGATGAACACACCGACGAAATGCTGGTAGATGTCGACGGTTTGGAAGATTTGTCCAAACCACTACCCAACAGTTTTGTAACCGTCCACAAACTTGTGGAGCGTGATTTTGCTTCCGACTTCCTCTTCTTACCAGACTTTTTGGACTGATGACACTTATCACAGCTACCACCTATTAAACTCGCACTGCTTGCCAATGAAGTGACACTTGATGATGATCCACTGCTTTTCCTTGACTTTACTGAAGACTTTGAAACTGAATTTGTCAATGATACAGATTCTATTGCGTCTCTCAAAGTGTTTGTATCCGATGCTGATGAAGTTCTTTTCGATCCACTTTGTCGCCGCACTTTGGCGGGTTTAGTGGATTTGCCTAAAGCTGAAATTGTGTCTGTTGAAGAAACTGAATTTACACAATTAATTTTAGTTTTATCCTCAAAGGATAAACTTGTGTTCAGATTTACTTGCGAGCGGCTTCTACTATTCACACAGCTCTCGCTCTTGGAGCGTTGCCTATCAGTGTTTGATTCAGGAGCTGACTGAACCAGACTTTTGGATTTGGATCCACTGAAGGATCTCCCTCTTTGTTTTGATTCCACAGAAAGACTCTCTGTTGAATTGGAATTGCGATTATTGTTTGTTGCGCCTGGGGTCGACCTCACCTACAAAGATATAAATTTATTACAAACTAATCTTATGGCATTTTTATATTATGCAGTTCCTTTATTTTGTAATTTGTATGAACTTCAAATGATAGAATTGAAATGTGCATTGTATGCTTCCTACAAAATACTATCGACACTAAAAACCTCACAGTGAATTAATCAACAACATACCTTCGAGCCACCCTGTTCTTCTTGGAATTTTGTTTTCTTGCTAACAATGTCTTTTTCTTCAGACTGTCGGTCTTTACTTCTTGTTCTTTTTGCTATGCCTGAACTTTTCACTTCTCTACAAAATGCGAAGGAAAACAAGGAAGTTAGTGGAATTTCAGTCCATTTTTATCATGAAAATTGAAAACTCACATGCGTTTTTAAATTAAGATCAATCTTGCAATTTTCAGTTCAGCAGCTCAGAGATATCCAATTCCAAATACCAACCTATAACATCTGACATACCGTTGTTTGGCCCCAGATTTTCGAGTATGTTGTTTGCTCCCCCCTCCACTCAGGCAATCAGCTTGATCGGCCATAAGCTCCACACCGCCTCTGGCTCATGCCAGGATTGTAGCTGAAAAGGTAAAGCAGATGATTTATTTTTTCCTTAGATTTTTAGAGAAATATCCTATCCTAATTAATGTAGTTAGTTAAACCGAAGCCAGACTTAAAATCATGCATTATGATGACATCCTCATGTTATTTCATTATACTTATAATTCAGTCAAAAATATCTTGTTATACCTTAAAACTTTCCAAAAAGTATAAAATAAAAAGACAATTGCTTGACTTCCAAATTTTATTTAAAAAAAAAATCAACTTCAAATCATAGAAAATAAATATGTTCACAAGTTGAAAGCCAACCAAAACCAACAAAGTTCCTTTATTATCTTGTACCAACAACGGTTAAATCATTAATGTCTGATGAAATGAGCTCACTCACATCCATTTAAGGCATTATCTTGAAAATCGTATTCCTACCAACGAGATGCCAAATGATTTTGATTTCAAAACAAAGAAAATAATGTAAGATAGCGCAGATGGTATACAATTGTCAAATATAACAGTTAATACGTGTCGTACACATTGCCAATGTCAACGAATGCGCAATCAACACAACACGATATTTTCCTGAATTGCCTTTGCCAGAACGAATCAGCTACCAATTACCAAAAATGGAAAGGATTCTAATTTCAGAATTGCATTAATTAATTTAAAATGTCACTCATAAGAAACTTAACAACATACTCTGTTAAAATATAGCAAGATAAGGGTTCCAGAGACAAAGAGACCTTGATATTTTTTGTTTATTTTGTGTATTGACGAACAGATGATCTATTCTGTGAAATGCGTGCGCCACTCCGGAACTTCCGTTAAGTAAACTGGAGAAAAAAAATCCGTTAAATCCCGACTATTTCCGTACTTGTGGACGGGGTTACTAAATTAGCGACAGGCGAGAGTTCTCAAACACAGGGATTTGTGCAATGTACTAAAACAAAGACATTAATTGTTTTACATAGGCTTATAAAATATCGTTACATATTGTGACTGAACCAAATAAAATGTGATTTTTTTTTTAGAAAATCAAAGCGTTGAAAGCACCTAAAGATATTAGCCTCTTCACAACAAGTCAACATCTGTCAATAAATTGTAAGAGTTAATACAAGTATGCAGAACGTTGCCAAGTTTGAAGTAATACGTGTCAATCAATCAAACTATGTAGTCAATATTTTTTATCAGGGCGAAATGTGAGTCCCTCTACCCTTACTACTAGCATTATATTCCGTTCACCAAACTTACGGTTATCTTCGCTTGTTACGGGGTATTCAAACGAAACCCACATAGTGCCAATCAACAGTGTCTGTCTATCTCTATCTCTTTATCTCGGTTTATGTGCTGGGCCCCTCTGGGACATTGTCGCACAATTGTGAACTATGTACACGCGTGAAGGGAAGAACAATGGTTAAAAGCAGGATAAAAACATTTTGCTCCAGAGTTATATGCACAGCTCCCCCATCCTAGTCTTGAAGACATCTTTGGACGGGGAAATGACTACCTGTTCTGGGAGACCATTCCAGAGGCGTATTCCAGTTGGGAAAAAGGAAAACTGGTAGGCATTGACGGTGGTAAATGGCACTATGAAGCGGTTTGCATGGCCTCTGGTGTGCACTCCTGCTGGTATGAGTACACTTCTGGCATCGATGTCCACCAGGTTGTTTACGATCCTGTACATCATGACCACTTTTGCCGTTTGGCGTCTGGATTCAAGCGTTGGCCAACCGAGCTTGTTCATCATTGCAGTAACACTGCTGGTGTATCGGTAGTCGCCTGTGCAGAAGCGGGCATTTCTTCGTTGGACAGACTCCAATTTGTTGATGTTGGATCGGGTTTTGGGATCCCAAACGGATGCCGCATACTCAAGCTGGGGTCTTACAAGAGATGTGTATGCCTTTGCCTTGATGTCTGTAGGGCAGGTTGCCAGATTTCTACGAAGGAAGGCTGATGTTGAGTTTGCCTTTTTAGCGGTGATGTCTATATGGCTGTTCCACGTGAGTTTACTGTCTATGGTCACACCAAGGTATTTGGCTTTATCTGTCTGTTTAAGTGTTTGGCCATGGATGTTGTATGAGCCAGGTGTGATGTTCCGCTTGTTGGTAATACGGATCATTTCGCACTTGTCCGGATTAAAGTCCATTAACCACTCCCGCTCCCATACTTGTAACTGGTCGAGGTCATCTTGAAGTGCCTTGGTGTCATCTGCCGATCTTATGGTCCTGTATAGTAGACAGTCATCGGCGAAGAGGCGTACAGTTGATGAGACTCTACCTGGGAGGTCATTTATGTAGACCAAGAACAGGAGAGGCCCGAGGACGGTACCCTGAGGGACTCCAGATGTAACCGGGGCTGGTGCAGATACCTTTCCGTCAAGTACAACTTGCTGCTGTCTATCCGATAGGAAGCTGTTAATCCACCCCAGAGTCTTGCCGCGCACACCATAGTGGTGCAGCTTTGTTGAAAGACGTCGGTGGGGCACCTTGTCGAATGCTTTAGAAAAATCAAGTAGTATCCCGTCAATCTGTTGCTTGTTACTCAACCCTGCTGCGAGATCCTGTACTGTGTTGATGAGTTGTGACTCGCATGATCTCCTCTTCCGGAATCCGTGCTGTGCATCGGAGAGAAGCTTGTTTTCATCCAAGAACTTCATCAAGTGGCTGTGAACAATGTGTTCCATGGTCTTACAGCAGATAGAGGTAAGTGACACAGGACGATAGTTGGAAGCTTGGGTCTTGTCTCCTTTCTTGAAAAGTGGAGTGACATTGGCATGTTTCCAATCAGTAGGGACTTGGCACTGATAATGAGACGCTTGAAAGATGAGGGTTAGTGCTGGGGCTATGACCGATGACATCTCCTTCAGGAATCTGGATGATATCTGGTCTGGTCCTGATGCTTTGTGTGGGTTGAGGGCTTCAAGTAGCTTCCTTACACCATTGACATGGATCATCAGTGGGGGGGCCTCCACTGGGATATCCTGTCCGAGGTCTGGAAGGTTCTCGCAGTCTTCCTTTGTGAACACTGAGGAGAACTGGTCGTTCAGGATTTCTGCTTTGGCACTAGCATCAGAATAGGTGGACCCATTTTTTTTCAGGGGAGCAACGCCTGAACTGTCGCTTTTCATGCTTTTTACATATGAGTATAGCTTCTTGTTGTTGCCTCCAGGTTCACTTATCATGTCTCTAACATACTCATTTCTGGCATTTCTACAGGCTTTCTGGTTTTCTTTCTGGATCTGTCTGTAAATATTCCATTCTGTCTGATCTTTAGATTTTCTGGCTCTTCGATATGCCCGTTTCTTTCTTCGAGCTAGTTTTCTAATATTTCTATTGCACCATGGTTGGTTGAATCTTGAAGATGTTAGCTTAGATGGTACATGCGATTCGATGACTTTGTTACATTGTTGTTTGAAGTCTGCCCATAGTGTGTCGATTGGTGAAGCGGTGCTGTGATTTCCAACAAAGGTTTTGCTAAAGCTGTCAAGGTCTTCTTTCATGGCAGGTGTATTCGCCTTCTTCCATAAAAAGATGCGTCGTTGAACTGGTTTTTGACGTTTCGGGATCACATTTGTGTCTATGAGGACCGTATCATGGTCACTTAGGCCAGGCATGGGTAGGCATCTTTCGACAAGAGTTGGGCGGTTTGTGCAGAAAATGTCAAGTGTATTTTCGTTTCTTGTTGGGAAAGTCACTAGTTGTTCACTGGCGGTATCATTAATTGTGTTAATAAATGTCTCATTGATCTGGATGGAGTACTGATGACCAATTATGGTGTCTGTGGTCCAGTCTACGTCTGGGAGGTTGGCGTCTCCTCCGATCCAGATGATATTATTGCGATATTGAGAGTGGAGGTTCCTTATCTCTTGGCAAAGGTTTGATGTGTAGTCAAGATTATTGTCAGTAGGCCTATACAGGCATCCTATAATGATGGGTTTCTTTGTACTAGATGTGTTAAATGAGGCTGCAATAAATTCTGAAGTAGTACTGTTTAGGATCTCTGTGCCTTCCATGTCGTGTTTGGCAATTATAGCAACTCCACCATAGGCGCTGTTCGTTCTATCTCTGCGGGAAACAAACACGTAGTTGTCTGGCAGGATCTCTCTTTCAAAAATACTTGAATTTAGCCATGTTTCGCTTGCGAGGATTATGTCTGGGTCAACCTGTTCAAGTAGTGCCCAAAATGTTTCACGTTTGGCCCTTATGCTTTGAAAGTTAATGACAAGGATTCGCAGCTTCTTCTTAGGTGTTGGTTGTCTATGGCGACTTATAGTAGGCGATGATGTGAAAAGTGGCGAGCCTAAATTGGTACTACTGTGCGAAGAAAAGGAGGAGGATGTAGGTGTTGAGCAGTTGGACGCTTCATAATCCATAAATAGGCTGGAGTTAAATTTTGGCATGCCGCATTGACAGCAATGCCAGGTGTCGTCGTTTCCCTCAAGGGCATTGTAAACTCCTGATGACATTTGTAGACAATCCTTGTGGTACCAGGTAGTACAATCACTGCACTGGATGGACTTGACGGTGAGAGACNACAATATGTTGATGCGTTTTCTTTTGATTGGGGTGAATTTTCAAAATGTTATATTTTCCCCCCTTTCAGTCTGATCAGTCGCTGCATTGGGAAGATCCAGAGGGACAACGCACGGGCAGTCATAATTGTGCCACTGTGGCCAACACAGACATGGTTCCCAGGACTATTGAGCATTCTTGTGGATCAACCACGCATTCTGCCGAAAGCAAAAACGGTGATAACGATGCCACACACAGGTCTAGAACATCCACTGTGGAAAAAGATGGTTATGATCGCCTGCCTTGTATCGGGAATTCATTCAGAAACCGAGGACTTTCACCAAAAGCTACCAGCATACTCATCGCTTCTTGGCGTCAATCAACCAGAAACTTCTACTATTTAACTCATAAAATTACAATTAAACTTCAACTTCACGGTAAGTCTCGTTTAATTTTTAAATTAATACTGCTACCTATTCATTTTTATCGTGAGAAAATAAATGATAACAATTTATTAAGTTTGTTTTTAAGTTTAAGTATGAATGGTAAAGTTTTTGTTACCAAGGCCACAAATCATGTCAAACAAAACACATCTTAACAATCTACAAAGATTTAAAAAAATGCCCGATTCAAGGGCTAAATCGACTTAAGAGCGAGTTACGCTAATCCTTATTCATGATTATGAATAAATAGTCGGCAACTTTTAACATAACTTGCGTATTAACATATATAAATGCTGCCGCCTTTAAATTAATGCATCCGATTCTAATATACGTGGTCGGGAGTTTTGGTACTAAAGACACCATTTTAACTGCTGTGTAAGTTCAGAAGTATCCCTAGGCACATTCCTATATACGAAACCAGAGTGCACAATTCAAAACGTTACCGATTAATTGCTTTAGTCGGTAACACACACATATTCAAGTGATAGAAATATGTATGAATTAGTATTAGACAGTGGTTCAGTTGAGCCAATGAACATAGTTCTCAACAAACACACCATGACAATACCGGGTACACCCCATTTTTGAGATCTTGAGTATAAAGGGATATTTGTGTTACCGAGAGTAATTCATCCATGAGAAAGGATGTCCACTCTTTTACATTGTCCATCCAATTTTCCTCTGACTGCCACGAAGTCGGCCTCCCTCTAGCGTGCCCTGGAGAACAGTCTTGCACAGAGAGTCATGCCTGGCGACGTGTCCAAACCAAGCCAGCTTCCGTCGTTTTACAGTCGCCAGTAGGGCCTCTTGTGGACCAACACGTGTTGCAGTCATGTTCCGGACGTACTAATTGGTCTTGTTCTCCGTGTAGGAGATGCGGAACAGTCTTCGGAGACATTTAGATTCAAATGCCTGTATCATGCGTTCTGTGCCCGCGTGTAGAGTCCATGTTTCGCAGCCGTAGAGTAGGATGGAGATTACGGGGGACTTGTAGAGCCTGTACTTGGTGGGGAAGCTGATGGAACTGCTCGTCCACAACCTGATCAGTCTGGCCATCGCTTAAATGCGATTGTGTGAGTTCGACTTTCCTAAATTAGTAAATTACTTTTGTATTATGCGGGCTACGAAGCACAAACCATCGATAAACATTGAAGGTGTATGGTCTAATTGCCTAGTTTCATTAATTGTTGGCTTCTTAATTATCTCACAAACAGTATTTACCGGGTAAACGGTTAATTGTTTTTGAGTGCGAACAACAAAGGTTAATACCGTGTTCTTTAAATCGTAGTGAGTAATTACTACTGATCACCAAACAAAATTGAACGGTTGAATAATTTATGTCAGAGATTTCAGTTCTTTAACTACATTCATTTACAAATTGACACATAATGTGAATATCATGTTAAATAGAATAATTTTGAACGGATTATTTATAGAAAACGTCAATAAACACATTTATACGTGTCGCGGAAGAGTATATTTTTGCATAATTAAAATAGTCCACTATGTGCTATGTCATAGTCACATGGAATTTTCGCGCAGCACATGTCATTGATAATCTAAAGCTAGTACATCGGGTGTGAAATCTGATATGACTGGGAAATGCTTGCTTCTCCTGTATTCTCGCCCAGGGGGTGCTTGTATTATTTAAGAGTTATGCCAGCTGCGAAATGAAATCACTGTGCTGCTTAAAACGTGCTCACGTGGTATTTGACGTAATTTCTGTACCTTTTTATAGCATCTTGGAATCCCTTTTTACCAAACAACATTCTCAAGATTTAACTTTGGATTAAATTATATTTTAAGATTTACTTCGTTAAAATACACTTTCGTTTTATTTTCACAATACAATTAAACATACTATCTAGTTTCCAATCGGATAATATTTACAACTAAATAATATAGTTGTTTTACTATTACACTTAAGATTCTTTGTGAATACCACTAGCGAACGGTACATGTAAAATCAATAGATCTGGTATATTTATCGAAGGACATTGTCAAACGCTGAATCTGATGCAATGTTTTGTTTTTTCTTGTGTTTCAGTAATTCATTTTGATACACGTGGTCAACGCGTTGATTTAAGTATCGATTAAATAAAACCTAAAATATTAAACATAATGTTCAACGCAACGCTATGCGGACTCATCACACTCTGTTATATAAAATTCAAATTTGATGTAACATTAGAGGCATTATCTACCACTGCATCTCAATATGTGCCAGTGTGCTGCGTTATTAGTAGGAAATATTTCTATGGACTTCTTAAACATAGCAACTGCCATCTCGAAGTCACATTCCATCTCTGCGCAATGACCCAGCAGATTAAAGCCTGTCTCCGTATGATACATATCTTGCTCATGATCAATAATATAATCCTGTAAAGACACTTACGCCAGTTCCGTTTGCTGTCTACTTTTCAGACCTCCATACGTGAGGTATTGAAGATAGTAAAGGAAAACTCCTGCATCAACACATGCATCTTCCATATAAAAACTTTCTCCAAAATTTCTTTCATTGATATCATCTTCAGTTATTCCTCTGTTCATTTCGAACATTAGTATAGGAGGAACGCAGTGTAGTTCCTGTCTGGTGAATCGCACACAGAGTACAATACTTCTCTCGCTCAAAGGCGTAAATCTACCAAATTCAGACAGTGTTTTATCTTCCTCGTGCTCTCTTCCACATCTGCAAATGGATTTCGTGCCCTTAAGACGCATGCGCCTTTTAACATCTTTCAGTACGTAAGCTGCGGAATCCAAATGACCTGAACACAGCAAGATGGAAGCAAGCTTCAGTCGCGATGATTCCACGTCAGTGGCTAATGCGAACTTAAAACAGTCCAGAATGCAAGGGAGTAAAGGTTAAACATTTGCTATACATATTGATGATTGTAAAGATGCTATTATGATAAATAACTCTGGAGATATTTCGCAAGATACTCGTGATTCTAGTGCACTTTCATTACGGTATGCCATCATGGCCTGAAGGGCTTCAATTAATTTACGCAATACCACATTAACTGATGTTTTTCTGTATTCAACGATGCTGTTTGTAGAATGGAACCGATATGATATTCTATCATAATCAAGCTTCTTACGAAGGCATGCATTAAGCATGTCACGCGATAATCCAATATCGCGCCGGCTCTTCTCGAATGGCAGTAATCTATCACCCAAATTGTCTATGTCGATTTTAAGCAATTCGTCTAGATTGTTTCGTAGCAACTTTAAAACATAGGTATGTAACTTTCGATATTGAACGCGAGACAGTTTTCCTTCAAAAAGATTGACACCACTAATGATATAATGTGGACACAAACCAATCTTCAACATTCGTTTCAGTGTATGTAAACATTGTTTCACCAAGAATGCTAAGTTTTGTTCTTTCCAAAAAGGTGCAGAGGTCCTCTCCAGCGTATAAAATAATACTGTTTTACAATGGAAACTTGTTATGCCGTCATCGACTACGCTGTTGAATAAACTTTTTTTGATCATCTTTAAAATAATGTAACATTTGGTTTGAGTAATATTAAGACTTAACATTAGATTTCGCTCGATGAGATTTGGGGAGAGTCTCCATTCTAAATAATTCGTTTCGCTCAAAGGATGCCCGGCCGGCACAAGAAAGGACATGCAGGCCTGAGCCTTTGTAAACAATTCATTTGTTGGCCAATGTCCTGGTCGTTTCCTTTTCATCCACTTGGTAACTTCTGGCAACGAGCCAGATACTCCAAGTGCTTGGACAACGTCAACCTCCTTCGACCAACTTGCAGAAGGTCCAGCATTATTTGAGGTCCCCGAAATGTCGTAATACCTTTCCATGGCCTTTGCAATGCACCTTCCTGAGCTGAGAACTATACGTTCTTTAAACCGTTCTGATAACTCATCAGATAATTCTGTTTCGGGTGAAGCACCATTTGGAGAGATTATTTGAAGAAGATACTGCTGCGGTTGCCTATCATCATCTTTCACCATTAACACATTTTCCTCACCTTCCCGCCAGTCGGCCCAAGAAATCATTACATGGGGCATTTTATTACAGACTAGAATATCCATGTCAGACTGGAGACCTGGTGTCGTGGTTCCCTCCGACTGACTTCCAAAATGGTAGTACCTAACGGTCTGACCATTGAGAGTGTACTTTATGGTCAGATTCGTTTCTCTTAACAAGAACGACTCTCTTCTTGCCAATACGGTTTCTTCACTTACTCCAATATCTTCGAGCACTGAAGAAAGAAGTTTAGACAACGTCTTGTAAAACTCGCTCCTTACATAATCACTCTGTAATTTAAAAACGTGAAATTATTGAGCGGTAATGGAATATACATGTTAGTTATTATTGTTTTTAAGGATTAAAGTTCAATAAAATGTCATATTGTCAACTATTTCTAACGACTTATTAAACCATAAAATAATGTAATCAATACGTTTCACGTTCATATTAAAGTACAGGTAATATTACACTCATGAACAAAACCGTCAGAGCAATTGTTGTTACTATTCATGAAGGTCCATGTAGTAGTGGTAGTGGTGGTAGCGGTTGTTGTGGTGGTAGTGGTGGTAGTGGTGGTAGTGGTGGTAGTGGTAGTGGTAGTAGTGGTGGTAGTGGTAGTAGTGGTGGTAGTGATGGTAGTGGTAGTAGTGATGGTAGTGGTTGTAGTGGTTGTAGTGGTGGTTGTGGTGGT
>VMBQ01001386.1:24118-81438 GCA_007657795.1 Dreissena rostriformis
GGCGGGCGGCGTGCGGCGGGCGGGCGGCGGGTGGCGGCGGCGGCGTTCACAGCAGTGTCCGCTCTCTAATTCAAATAGTTTTCATGCGATCTTCACCAAACTTGGCCAGAAGTTGTATCTAGACAATATCTAGGTGAAGTTCGAGTATGGGTCATGCTGGGTCAAAAACTAGGTCACAGGGTCACTTAGTGCGACGGGCGTATCTTGTGACAATTTGGCACTCTTGTTTAAACTTAGCTTCATCTTTTTAATCACAAGTTGGGTTTGTTTGAACCTCAATAAATAATGAGATATTGTAAAAGCAATTTTCCACTCTTGAAGAAGCAAAATCTCGCCCGCATGGAAACAAAATCTCGCCCCTGTAGACAATTAAAATGAATCACATTGGTGTTTGTATTTTTCGTGGCCGTTCGATTGGCCAACCTCAAAGTGTTGAACTTCATTTCATGTGACTGATATTGAAAACTTCCAAAGTGCGAACAACTTCAGTTTATTAAGCGCTTTGGTGCTTACCTGAGCTTTGTCAATCAAGTACTGGTAACATAGACGAACAAACTTCGAGCAAAGATATCGCTGTTTCCAAGCATTGCTCTTATAAGAAACTTCTCGATACATCCCATTTAGATCACCAGTGGCATCACTTCCATTATGAGTAAAATCCGTCTAGATCTGTGAGGATTTTTTTGTTTTTAACGTGTTCTTATTCAGTGAAAACAGAAGCATTTTCTAAGCAATCGCACATGTTATGCATTATTTCTAGTCAAAATAAAAAAGATAATACAAGAAATCGAAGAAAATAACAAAAATAAACGAAATAATATTTGAATTGATCATCACCACTTAATTGTTATGCCGAGATGGATTTAATTAAAGCTATGCTCGGAACCAGTCAAATCTCTGTTCTGAGGTTGCTGCTAGGAAATCAAATTACCCGATAAGAATGGTAGCCGTTGTGAGTTGTTTTATGTATGTGACTGTAGTTAACTCTCTTTAGTTATCAAAAACAGCTAAACATGTAATATATTATAGTACAAAATCGCATTAACTGTCGTTTTGACAAATGTTCCACCATTACCAATTCCAGTCATTTTTTTATTGGCGAGGTATTATATTCTTAATTTGTGTTATCGGACAAAATACACGGTGGGTTTATAATGATGTTTAATTGTTGCTCAGTTTAAACAATTGATACTGGTAATGTTAAAATATCTCATTTGCATTAGAGAACATTTATTTATATTTATCTAAATTGATCCTTGCGCATAACTGTTTTATTTTTCGGCGTATCTGTCTTATTTAGGTTTTTACCTTTAATGACCTTTATTTCCCGCCAGTAGACACGAATGAATAATTCCGTAGATTGCATTGGCTTATTTGAGAGAATTGCTCCAAACCTTTGGCATTCGTATTGTTGAATCGGATTCTTCAACAGATTGTGGAAATGACAATTGACCAACATTGTGTCACACATTAAAAACACACACAAAACCCCACTAAACCGCAGGGACAGAAATAACATTAATGATGTAAACTCATGTTCAAAATACATTTTCGTTTGTTAGTAATTATCTTTAGAAATCAATTCAATTATAAAGGGTAACAAACGCGAAACGATTCAATAACTTGGTGTGAGTCTGTTGTTTTCGTGATATTTTGTGACAGTATATGCATTTCTTTTATAATATCTAAAATGCTTACACCGTTATGAGAGCCATGATGGCCGAGTTTTATAGGCGACTTTTTAAAAACAAAATCCAACGATTAGTGGTTCGAGCCCAGGTGAGTACTATTGTTTTTTCTTTAATTATATTCTTGTTTTATACAAGAGCTCTTTATTTCCGATGTTTGGGTATTCTAGTACACGGTTTGATGCATATAGTACACTGTCACCTCTATAGTACACTGTCACCTCTATAGTACACTGTCACCTCGCTTTAACGTCACTTGTGAAAGACGAGTAGGGGTTGAGCAGGGGGTCGGCCTGACACCCCTCAATTCTGATACATTTTGTGTTACCACAAGACAAACGATCCCCTCTAATACCAAACAAATACGCCTTCTTTGTTCTTGTATTAATGTGGTGGGGGCGCAATAGCTGAATAACGATGCTTTTGTTTGGATTATGACTTTCCAAGGACGTTTACAACAAGCATTCTCATTGAATATGTATTCCCCTTTTTAAATATTAGTTTATAAAATAAAGTAAACATACATGTACAATCAACAAGTAACATAAATAACAAATCATGCATCAAAACAAAGAACGTCATCATATTGACAAATTCTAGTGAAACATCGTGTTTCAATTAATCAAGGAAGTAAAGAATTAGCGTGTTTTAGTCATATACCGGTATATATATTTTAATGACAATGACTGTATGCGTGTAATGTTAGTACTAAATCTCCATTTAAACCATTAAAGAATTCAACAATAACAACAAAAGAAAGTGTTTTAGAATCGGTAAGTTATATTATTATCATCGTCAATATTATTTTGTAAGTGAATTCCTACTAGCACACAAGTTTCTAACAGACAAAGGAGGAAAACGTTCAATTGTGATTTTTCGAATAAAAAGCTCGAAACTGTAACTGTTAAATGTAAACAGTTTGCATGTGGACTTTCAAAATATATCTTGTCAGGTCAATTCAACAGATGTACTTCATGTATTTACAGGTATATTTACGTCAAAATGCATTATTAATACGTATTTTGTAAATAGTTAATACGTAATAAATTTAAATGTTTTAATTTTCAGCCCTAACGTACGTTATGTGAAATCACGTTCATTCATGTATAAACCGATAACAAATTACAAACGTATACATTTAAGATTTTAAGTATAAAACAAAAGTTTAATCTATCGCAAGTACATTCATGCATAAGCCGATGAAATACAAACGTATACATTTAAGGCTAATACAAAGGTTTAATTACCATCATCATTGTATCGATAATGCTAAAAACTACGTGTAAATCATAATTTAATGCATTAAAAGCATTGTCTATTGTATCACATGTATTGCTGAAAGTTATTTACGCGCATGCGCAGTTGCTCGTACTAAACACCAGTTGGTATTGGTGGGGCAGATTTCGCGCCCTTTTTCCCTTTCTTGCCTTTTCGTCCAGCTTTGGGGCTTATTTGCGTCTCCGACTCCACTGGCTTGGGGCGGTCTCGCGGATCCCGCTTCTTTACAGACGACTGCTCGGCCATGTTCACTTCCGCTCGAGCCCGTAAATTCTCCCAAGCCTTCGGAAACCCTCGCGTGATTTTATTACCGGACACGTTTAATTCGCGTAAATTCGCTACCTTACATATACTCTCGGGTAAAACTTCAATGATATTGTCAGAAATGTCCATGACCTCAAGCGACTTCAACTTGTCTAGCTCTCCTGGAAGTGCCTCTAAATCATTTCCGGCTGCGCGCAGCTCCTGAAGACGATACAGATACGGGAAGTCGATCGGCATCACATCAATGTGGTTTTGGTTCAGGTTGAGCGTCAGCAGAGACGCCAGGATGTCGATCCGGTCCTTTGGGAACGTGAGTAATTCGTTGTTGGATAAATCAAGGCGGATCAACTTGTTGAGCCGTCCGAAATTCTCAGGAAGCAGCTTCAATTTATTGTGGGACAGTTTCAGCGTCTCGAGCGCCATGCACTGCAGAAGGCCGCCGGTGAACTCCTCCACGTTATTGTCCGCAAGGGAGACGTTGTGAAGCCGCTGGAGGGCGCTGATATTGGCCGGAAGTCCCGTCAGGAAGTTTTGGTCCGCCACCAGGGATTCCAAGCCTCGCATCTTACAAATGTTGTCGCCGAGGGTTTTAATGCTGTTGTTCGACACGTTCAGGTGTTTGAGCATGCGCAGATTGTACACGCTAGGTGGTACTTCTTCCAATCCCAGATTGCACAGTTCGAGTGACGTCAGGTTCCGGAGATGATCCTTGTCGCCAATGACAACGAGAGCTGAGCGGTGATCCGTGTAGTTGATGGTAATGGGATTTCCGGACAGATGCAGTTCCGTGAGAGTTTTGGGAATGTTCAAATCCGCGATTCCATTGCCAGCGATATCTAAGACGCGTATTTGGTAGAGGAAATCAATCGACTTTGGCATTCCAGCGATGTCGTTGTTCGCGAGGCGGAATTCTTCGAGATTTCGCAATTTTCGCAAGTCATGTGGTAGAGCAGTAATGCTGTTGTTGGAAATATCTAAATGGGTCAGCACTTGATCATGCCCCAAAGACTCCGGTAGGATGCTTATCTTGTTCTTAGCGATAAACAACCGTTTGAGGGTCTTAATGCTCCCTACACAATCAGGCAGCACTTTAATTTTATTCTCAGACACGCCCAGTTCAACCAGATTTTTCATGCCGACAATTTCCACTGGGATGACTTCAATGTTGTTTTTGCCAACTTTCAAAACTTCGAGAGATTTCAGAAACACCGCAAATTTCATTGAATTTAGTTGATTTTCCGATGCGTCCAGTTGCTGAAGACAAGCACACTCCTTCAGACCTTCCGGCAGGTATTCGAGCTTGTTTCCGGAAACATCGAGTTCTTTGAGTTTCGTAAGTTTCTGAATATCATCCGGTAAAACGCCCATTTCGTTGTGTCCGAGCAAAAACGTGCTTAATGCTGTTCCCAAGTTCCAAATCTCCTGCGGTAGGGCCTTTATGTGATTGTGCGACAGGTTGAAATAATGCAGAAAGCGCACCTTTCCTATTTCCGCCGGAAGTTCGTTCAGTGAATTATGGGAAAGGTCAAGCCAGGTCAGCCGCTGTAGTTTTTCGATTGTTTCCGGCATGTGACTGATGCCGTTATGGGAGAGATCCATTCGCTGAATATTCGGCTTCTTCACGGTTGCCGGCGGCATGTCGGTGATTCTGTTATGCGACAGGACCACCGTCGCGGACAACTCGTAAACTCCCTTCTTAAATGATTTGATCAGGTTGTGCGACACGTCTACGTAGCTGAGCGACGTGGATTTTCCAATGTTTTTCGGAAGTGTTCGGATTTTATTGTTGGACGCGTACAGCGTCGTCAGGCCGGATGCCTTGTGGATAGCGGGAGGTAGTTTCTTGATGTTGTTATTCGTGATGTCCAATTCAACCAGCTTTTTGAGCCTCGAAACGGAGCCCGGAAACGCGCCTAGAGCGTTGTTCCGGATGTTGATGTATTCCAAGTTTACCAGGACGGCGACGCTTTTTGGTAGCCGCTTCATCCGGTTGTTTTCGCAGTTGAGCCTGATAGTCAGCTCGGCGAGTTCTTCGTTCGCCCATATCTCGATGGGAAGCGATTTTATGTTGCACGTGCCGAACTTCAGGTGAACCTGAGAAAACAATTTCGTGCATATATTAATCAGACTCTAGTTGTGGAGTTTACTCAGGGAGTTTCTTTTTCTTAAAAAGAACACAGCTTACCTAGCGTTTGAACCTATAGAGCGGAACGGAAATTGCCAAGAGTCCTCAAGTGGTGTTTGATATGGTACGAAGGAAATATATGGGTCACAGGTTCTTGAGATGATACACACATGCTTGTTATCGATAATTGAGCCTCGTTCTGGGAAAACAGGGCTTAATGAATGTGCGTAAGGTGTCGTCCCAGATTAACCTGTGAAATCCGCACAGGCTAAACAGGGACGAGTCTTTCCGCTTTTATTGTATTTTCGTTTAAAAGAAGTCTTTTCTTAGCGAAAATATAGTTTAGGCGGAAAGTGTCGCCCCTGCTTAGCCTGTGCGGACTGCACAACACTCCTATCTGGGACTAAACTTTACGCACATGCATTAATCCCCGTTTTCCAACAGCGTGGCTCATATTCATGCTTAATCGATTTGGAAAATAAACAAAAAGTTGTACAATGACTACGACTAAATATATCATCATTGTTATATCAAATTTTGCGAATATATGATTTAAAATGTTGTAACTTAATTCTATAAAACTTAGACAAACGAACGATAACACGACATTATCCATAGTGTTACTATTACATGTATAAAATACGTGACCTGGTAATACGAATTTAGCGAATTATAAAATTGAGAATATTCACATATTTACCTTGTTTTCTTCCGTCCGCTTAATGTGTTTCTTGAGAGCATCGTTGAGCGAGATGATCTTACTTCCGGGACCCGTCGCCGGCGGCGGCTTGTCGTCCTTCTTTTTTCGCTTTGCGCTCATCTTTGCCTCGTCGGCGACGGCGTCGGTGAGAAATCAATGTGTATAACGTTCTTGTAGAGCTTTGAGGATAGGGCATTAACCTGAAAAAATAAAATTATATACATTATATATATAGCGTTCGATTTTCATATTTATTATGTTTTTGAAAGTAATAACACTACGTAGTCCCATTCTTTCATGCTTCTGATTCTGTACCACATTATGTAAGTAAACCCGATAGCGAAAGCGCCAATTCATATGGTACAACATATACAGGCACTCATATTAACATAAACAAATGTAAGGATTCACTTATAATAAATAATAATAGAATAAATAATAAAAATGTCACAAACCTTAATAAATAAATATCTACTTAGACCTATTGTTTTTATGACGTTAACGTAAACTGGCGCCAATATAGTGTGACGTCATCTATTTCACCATAAAATATTCACCATCATATTTAAACATACTCAGACGAATAGGCCCACTTGAAATAAATTAAAAGCTTTGGTAACGTAAACCGTATCATTTTATAAAGAATATGTACGACATTACCCAAATAATTAATAAATTTTGTATGACATATTGTTTCGTTTAAACATTTCATTTCATGTATTAATAAGTATAATGTATGTTTATTTAGAATATAACATTATATAGCGTTTGAACGGATAAAAGATCAATAAAATTGATTGTGTCGTATGTAAGTTGTTGTGTATGCCCAATTTAAGTCCGGAGCTTTGATTCGAATTTGTAAATGGGACTTGGTTCTAAAGCAATGCGACCTTCCAGTGAAATGCGAGATATGTTCATTGATTTCTACTTAAATGCGATTCTTTATCGTATTCTGTTTTACTTCATGTTCTGGAACTTAATCTATGATTGACATTAATATACAATAAAAATAGTATATTCCAGAATATATATATATAATATATTAAAATATATTTGCCACCTTATAAAATATACATGCATATGAAACTTTTATGTTTTTGTGAAACTGCAATTTGAAGCTCGTACTATGATGTCTCAAAACGCCACA
The DNA here is from genome assembly GCA_007657795.1 of Dreissena rostriformis. Taxonomy (NCBI): domain Eukaryota; kingdom Metazoa; phylum Mollusca; class Bivalvia; order Myida; family Dreissenidae; genus Dreissena; species Dreissena rostriformis. Next base: position 31,321 of record VMBQ01001386.1, read on the forward strand.
TATGTAGTTTGAATAATGTTATAGCTTAGATACACTTTAACTAAAAATTAAATTAAGTAAATGTATAGGTGACTTACATATTGCTAAATATATCGGTTTAATATATTTTTTATCGATGTATGCTTTGAATGTAAACCTCAACAAGAAAGTGACTTGCATGTATGCTAAATAATAAATACCGAGCCGTGCCAGAATTATTCAACTACCCATTGCATTGCGTTCGGTTTTGATTCACAACCTTAGCTTACGTGTACATACCGTTCATTTACGTCGGTGTCTTTTCAATATATCTGTGAAAGAAATCCAACAGAAGTTCAAAATTGTATTCACCAGTGCTATTGTACCTTATTGATTTGCTGTATAATTCAATTTTTCTCAGCCTATTGTCGCTGATAACGTATGGATTTTTGTTTTCAATAAAGTGTTTGAGTGAACCGAACTTAAAATTTATATAGTGAAAAGCTGTGTTTACCTGCCATAAATATTTGACGAATTTACATAATAGAAGTGCTAAGTTTGTTTCAAAGAGGCAGCGCGGTTCGATTTTGCTGCAAAGTCTTAAAAAGAGTCGGCAAGAGCATTTTTTCTCAAAACATGAAGCAAAGTACAATAAATAATACCGAGTTTACTTACAAAACGAAGGAAGCTTTATACTAGTGGATGTTTACTTTTTTTGTAACTTGCCAAACGGTAACTTAGCACAAAGAAAATATATTGACCATTTGAAATTGCTTTGTTTGATAACATTCATCGCCCCAAGACAACGCTAATTTAATATCAAGTATTAAGTATACTATTGTCCATCATTCAAACGTGGGATTGCTGAATGCGTTTTGCAAACATTTATAAGATCTCTATGTTTATGCAAACGTATACAAAAGCTTATTTGATGTCATGCACAATGAGCGTGGTTTGAAATGCCCTTAACATTTGCACAATAATAGACATGTTTGCAACAAATGTCAATCGCTGGGAACATGTTGATAAAATGCGCCTAAACATTTGCAAAGGTTTTTTTTATCAGATATATATGACATGCTGGGCACTGTAAACGCCTTGAGACGCATCGTGCATTTTTATTGCATATTTGAAGATCACAAACGCGCGACAATAGCGCATTGGAATGCTGAATGAACATTTAGAGATTTATTGTGTTTATATACGTTTGTACTGTGACAGGTTCTTATCAGATAATGCAGCCTGTCTGTCTGGTAACCCAGTTGGTCTCTTGCCGCGATCACTGACGCCATTAGGGATCTAGTAACCCAGTACTTCTGTAATACCATGTCTATCAAGGTGCGTGCCAATAAAAATGCGTACAAAGATCATGTCTTTAAAAATGCTAAATGTATATAAAATGCGTATCATCTTTGCAGTACAATTTCAGTGGGGTTTCCTCCGGGTACTCCGGTTTCCTACGAAAGCACAAGGCCACTCATAAATAAGATGCCTTTCATTAAAAAAACAACAATAAAAAGATGGAAATAGCAGCTACATGTACATGCATATTAAAAATTCATAATTATGTAGGAGTTCTGGGACACACTCCGTGTCCTCAAATAATGTAGCCTCGGGCGCGGAAGGACCACATAAACTTCGAAACACACACATACAAGGCAACATATCGTGGTTTTGATTCCATTCCCGCTTAGTATGGCGGATGTATGAAGTTGACTTTAGCTTTTTTACGAAACAAACAAATATATATATAGTGGATTAAATTTATGCCAAAACCGTATGTTTTTACGATGATACTTCTTGCTGTATAGAAAAAACATCCATATTGGCTTGGATGTGAAGCCGACGCACAGGCGGGACTTCATATAAGGTTTAACATTTTACGGTACACAATAGGCCTACCCTGTACAGCTTCAGAAAGGATGACTAACTGTTATCTTAAATCCATATTATTATTATGTGTGACGTGTACAAATGTTAATGTAAATATTTTAACGTGTATAAATGTTTAATTAATCGTAACAAATGTATTTCTTTCCACCAACCGACCGATTCTATTTTTTGGTGCCGACCAAACATTTTTTGTGTGTCTGACATGGAGGCTATTCCAGATACAAAAATACAAACAAAATGCTTTTGACGATGTTGCTTCACGCGATCATACTCGCTCAAATGATGTGTATGTATAAAGAAAAAAGCTTGCATTGGTATTTTGTTTTCTTAAGTGTACTAGTACCAGATACTGTAAAGAGTTTTTGGAATATTTTAAAGGGTAATTACCCAAAGTCCTCTTTTAATCGGAGGACTGGGTGACGTGTACCAACTTTTGTTTCTAATTAAACTCACTTCAAAAATATTTTATATAGGTTCCTAAATGGCTTAGAGATTTTTACTATAATAAATTCATGTCACTGTTTAAATGTTCTATGGTATATAATAGACACTTGGGCTATATCGGGAATAGAAGTTAACCTACAAATAAGAACCAACGTTTTTTTTTTAATCTTAAAGTATTAGTCTTTATTTCTGACTCTTTTAAAGAGCAAGTTTTCAAACCAGCAACACTTGTCATCTTATACGAAATCTTGTATACATCACACAATTAAGAATTTAAAATTCGGTACGTAATATTCATACAGTGAACGTATAAACCAAACTGACAGTGAACGTATAAACCAAACTAGCAATACATATCGCGTATACGATACAATAGACAACACATAGACAAATATACACATATATTTTAATCAAATAGCATTTAATCAAAGCACTGAAAACATGTTAAAATCCCTGTTCTCAAAAGTTAAACCCCTACCTCAATCGATGAATCATTTACCGTACATTCCACACTTTTTCCAACCTCCAAACTAATTACTTAAATTAATTACAGGTCAAAACGGCACTTCATACCAACGAGTTAAATCTTCTTTAAAAGTTTGTCTGGCTCGAAAGTCATTACTTTTCCCCTAAATACATCAACAGTAGACGCGCTATTTGAACGGCTAGATCAGTACCCTGCGTGATACAGACAGAGAGTTGTTATATATTATATAGTATATAATAGAAAATGTCTCGTTATTAGATATAGAAGTTAACTACACATTTTTTTAAGTAATAATTTCAATATCATCTGAATATTTTCAAAAAGCAAGTTTTCAGACCAGCAAAAGTTGCTGTCGTACAACCATTCTCGTATATACCGGTACACATACATATATTAATCTGATAGATTATAATCAAAGCTCTGAAAACATGTTACAATCCCTGCTCTTAAAAAAGTTAAACCCCATACCTTAATCGATGAATCAGTTAAATTCCACTCTATTTTCCACCCTCCAAACTAATTACCGAAATTAATTACAGGTCAAAACGGCACTTCATACCCACGAGTTAAATCTTATTTAAAAGTTTGCCTGGCTCGAAAGTCAACACTTTTTCCCTGACTACATCAACATTGGACGCGCTATTTGATCGGCTGGATCAATATCCCGCGTGATACGGACATAGACAGAGATGGTATATAGTACATAGCATATAATAAACAAATTCTCTTTATCAGATATACTCATTTCTAAAAGTAATAATTTCAATATCATCTGACTGTTTTCAAAAAGCAAGTTTTCAGACCAGCAAAAGTTGCTGTCGTATAACCATTCTTGTATTCAATATAACATATAAGAATTTAAAATATCGAACATAAAAGTCACACAGTAAACGTATAAACCAAACTGGCAATACATATCGCGTATATGCAACAATAGAAAAAACGTCGTATATACCGGTACACATATAAATATTAATCTGAGAGATTATAATCAAAGCTCTGAAAACATGTTAAAATCCCTGATCTTAAAAAAGTTAAACCCTAACCTCAATCGATGAATCATTTACCGTACATTCCGCTCCATTTTCCACCCTCCAAACTAATTACCTAAATTAATTACAGGTCAAAACGGCACTTCATACCCACGAGTTAAATCTTATTTAAAAGTTTGTCTGGCTCGAAAGTCAACACTTTTTCCCTAACTACATCAACATTAGGCGCGCTATTTGATCGGCTAGATCAATACCCTGCGTGATACGGCCAGAGAGAGCGGGGTTTGATTTGTTGATATACATTCCGATATCTATGCTATCGAAGGTTGTAAATTAATGCAAATTCATTTTGTCAGTGGAGTTAAATCCAAAAGCTTACGGGATCTGCCATTGAATGTCGGCAAATTAAATTTGCTCCGTCAGTGCAATAATCATCGAATTTATTAAATCTACCGGTGTTCGTAATTTAAGACATTTTAATGTTGTAATAAAAATAATCATGATTTGATATTGAATATACACAGAGAGTGTGCTTATTTAAGTATTATTTATTTATAGACAGTTTCTCTATACAAATATGGTAGAATTATTACTATTTGAATGATCTTATTGGTGAATATGTTCAACAATATGTGTCGCGTTCTGAGAAAACTGGACAACAAATCATGTGCGTAAAGTATCATCCCAGATTAACCTGTGCAGTACGCACAGGCTAATCCGGGACGACACTTTCCGCCTTAACTGGATTTTCGCTAAGAAGAGACACCATTTAAACGAAAAATTCCATAAAAGCGGAAATTGTCGTCCCTTATTATCCTGTGCGGACTGCACAGGCTAATCTGGGATGACAATTTACGCACATGATTTTTGTCCAGTTTTCTCAGAACACGACACATATTGTAATGCGTCGGATAGAAATGAAACCTGACTATAATAGTCGCACATAATAGACCAATTGCATTATAATAATATACATACCTAACTATGGTATTAAATCTGTCGTTAAAATAGATCCTTTTAAATTGCAGACACCATTATGCTAGTTAAATATAGTTATAAGTCGATGCTTGCGATACATGGTTTGATTGGAAGCATTGATTGAGAACAACCGCGCAATCCGTGTGGCCATGTGTGTCGCGTTCTGAGAAATCTTATTATCCTTATCTTATTATCCTGTGCGGACTGCACAGGCTAATCTGGGATGACAATTTACGCACATGATTTTTGTCCAGTTTTCTCAGAACACGACACATATTGTAATGCGTCGGATAGAAATGAAACCTGACTATAATAGTCGCACATAATAGACCAATTGCNTAATAAAAATAATCATGATTTGATATTGAATATACAGAGAGAGTGCTTATGTATGTATTATTTATTTATAGACAATTTCTCTATACAAATATGGTAGAATTATTAGTATTTGAATGATCTTATTGGTGAATATGTTCAACAATATGTGTCGCGTTCTGAGAAAACTGGACAAAAAATCATGTGCGTAAAGTGTCATCCCAGATTAACCTGTGCAGTACGCACAGGCTAATCCGGGACGACACTTTCCGCCTAAACTGGATTTTCGCTAAGAAGAGACTCCATTGAAACGAAAAATTCCATAAAAGCGGAAATTGTCGTCCCTGATTAGCCTGTGCGGACTGCACAGGCTAATCTGGGATGACAATTTACGCACAAGCATTATGCCCAGTTTTCTCAGAACACGACACATTATTGCGCAATCCGTGTGGCCATGTTTCTGTGCACCAAGGCTTTAACACAATAAAACATGTGCGTCATATGTTTGGTCTTCTAAGATCAATTATGCTATAACATGGTCAATATTTTGATATACTGTATCTACATAAAAGGTTTCGTATTTATATCGGCTTAGAGTGAAACTGGAACCTTAAATTGATTTTTAAATGTTAAAATGTTGACGTGATCTTTGTTTGTCGGCTCGATATTTGACAGGAAAGACTGCGTCAGTCGACAAGTTACTGAGCGAAAGTGATGTGTGGCCATGAACTGCAAATGTCATTATTGGGCCTCGTCCTGGGAAAACGGGGTTTAAGCGGAAAGTATCGTACCTGATTAGCCCATGTGGACTGCACATGCTAGTCTGTGACGACACTTTATGCACATGCATTATGCCCAGTATTCCCAGAACGAGACTCATATTAAATCTGTTGATGACACTCCACTGCAATATTATTGAAAGATAAACCATGTATTCTGGTACATGAACATATGTGTGCATAGATTTGCGAATACCATGAAATCAGCTTATGTCGAACAACCTTGTTCATTCTTAATCAAAAACCATTCCGTATGAGCCATGTATTAAAGGCCTCTTCAAACGCCGAGATTTAAACTGTAATCTGATTAAAAATACGATATTAAAGTCAAATATGGCTACAATAGACACCGTTAAATGTTCGCTTATGATCAGATGTAGGAATAATGTAACGTGGTGAATACGCCAATCAGGCCAATGTAGTGTATCGTATAGCCGTTAAATGGATCAGATTGTTCTCTGGTCGCGGTTATAATATTCATAATGAGGCGTGTTAGATCGATACCTCGATGTATTGTGTGCGTAGTGATGATGGAGTGATTGATTCGGATACACTTGTTGGCGGTCCATATAACGTTGATATTTGCACTTGGTTCAAAACAATTCGTGTCTGACGGCTAAATAATTGGAGAAACAATTTTTCAACGTGGGAAAATATCAAACACACATCTTTCGTATTTTAACCCTAGTAAATATTTAAAAACGACATCTTTCCCAAGTTCTATTGAATACAATAAACAGATTGTATATAGTGGCCGCATACTTTTATACCTTTCTGTATCAAATGTTCTTAACCATTTCTGGGCACCCACACGTTTTACAGTAAAACTTTAGGACTGAGCGGGGTCTTATCTTATCATATTTATTTTTTATTTAAAATGCTTCTTTATAACAATACATCACATAAAACAAAAGTAATTATCAAATAAAATATACATACCGGCTCTGCTAATAAATTCCCATCACTAATTCGTTGTGTATATGTCTTCAATATACAGCCGTTGACGTTACTTCTAAACTAATAAAAGTTAGTGAAGTCTACTATTAAAAGTTTCATTTTAATCCATAATATAAGCAGTTTGTTGTATAGAGGTTTTGTTTTATCCGAGTACTGAATGCTGTTAAATTCCCATGCTTTGATCGTCCGAACTATCAAACTGCCATTGCCTGTTTTTAATCCGCGATTCTTTAAAACTGACGACAAACTGCCTAACATGCAATAAACTCGATCACAGTTTGGTTTGCCGACTTAGCAGTGATGGTTTTGGCATTTCATTCACGTGGAAAATGTCGTCTGCACTAGACAACATTGTAAATCACATGACATTAGAGGATTTGTTTTCCGGCACCATGACAGCAATTCGAGATGACTCGGACACTTTTAGACCTTTTCATTCTCTCTTCCCGTACCGTAATATTTGTAATAAATTATGTGTACAAACATGAAGAGCAGGGGAGAATAATTTCGAAGAGAAACTTATCGACTTAATTTGCTATTCAATATACTTATACAAAAGCGTTATTGGTAATGTATATGGCCAAATAAATAAATAAAAATCCATATACAGAATCAACAAGAGGATTGTTTATGTATGTACTTTTGGGAAGATAAACCGAAGTTATTGTGCTTGAATGGTTTTAAGTAAACCACTACTTTCTAAATAAATCGATTTAGTATAAAACGTATTTAGTTTGAAATAATGCAATTGTGTGCAATCCGAGACTAGTCTTTTCGTGAGTAGTTGTATCCTAGACAGAAGGCAACAACAGTTGTCCAAATTCTTTATACTTGACTATAATTGTTATTTTTAATCCTTATTTATTTAAATGCTGAAACTGAACCCTATTAAAAATGGTCAAAGATTGCATTCCTAAACAATTAGAGAAGCACATTTCTATGATTATCGTATGTACTTCTAAGTTTATGAGGGTCCTTCCTTGGTTGAGGCTGCATTATGTGAGGACCCGGAGTGTCTCTCAGCACACTTACCTAATTAACTTACTAGACTCACGAAAGGTGGGACAAAATTAGAATTATAGCTGCAATTTCCAGCTGTTTTTTTTTACCGAAAGTATTTGTTTAATTTTGATGTGGTATTGAGCCGTGGGGAGAAGCCGGAGTACCCGGAGAAAACCGCACCTGTCCGTTGTGGTGACCACCAACCAATTTCACATGCTTCCGGGAACGGGGATTTAATCCTGGTCGCCTACATGAGAAGCATGTGTACCAACCACTGCGCTAACCGGCGGCCTTTCTATGATTATCGGGACATTATTTAGCATAAATACGGTACCGAAGATTTATTCATACCCTGAGAGCGGCGGTTTATCAGTTTAAATTTATGCCGTGCCATTGAATGTTGATAAAGAACAGATTGATTTTTATTAATTCTAAAGTGTTTGCTGAATACGCTAGCGCTTTAAGTATACCAGGGGAAGAGCTTTTATCATTGTAAACTACGGAACATAAATACACGTTGAGAGTTCTTCACACGATTCGTGGACGCAAATCATTACATGTGCAGTGGATTATCTTATACATTCAAAATATTGAGTGTGTTTGGCGTATCAAGCTTTAATGACAAAGCATTTTCTAAATAATATTCTGTAATGATAAAATTGAAATGGGCCTCGCTCTCTGAAAACGTGGCTTAATGCATGTGCGTAAAGTGTCGTCCAAGATTAGCCTTAAAAGTCCGCACATGCTAATCAGGGACGACACTTTCCACCTTGACTGCATTTTCGTTCAGAAGAGACTTGCTTCACATACAAAATTCCATAAAAACATAAAGCGTCGCCCCTGATTAGCCTGTGCGGACTTCTTTTTCCCAGAACGCGGTTCACAGCGATTACAATAGAGCAACATTACACGAGTCACACGCATGCCAATTTAGGAAACCCTTTTACAAATAATGTGCATGTAGATAGATATCTGTCATAAACATACAGTACAACACACGTACAACAGCATGTGCCCAACTTTTCGATTTCTCAGGACAGTTCACAATTTTATGGACGTAGATAGCACTAGAACTGATGTACCTGTTGATTAGATATTTTTGAACGAGTTAATAAAATCAGGCAGAATCAATATGAGATTGACGTCACAAATATTTTGTACCGAGTCGCACATGTAATCGATTTGCAGTGATTTAAAAACCCAATCATGTCACAAAGCAAACAAACCCGTGGGCGATAACCAGGCTTACGCGGTGCCATGATAATCCTTTTCATAAACGTGTAATTGGAATCGAAGGCAATCGGAAATGGCCGAATAATCGGACGAAATGCAAATAATTACCCGTGGCAGAAATCGAATCATTATTGATGAAATCGTTACAGCGGCATCTAATTCAGCGCACATGTGCTTTAATTAATTTTAATTAGGGCGCTAGGGACGGACGTATTTAACACTTATCGCGTAATTGCACGTTTCTACCTTTGTAAAAATATCAATTGATAATATAGACATACGTTTTTGATATGTGCATTATTATAAGTAAACAGTGTAAAGATCTCTGATCTGCTATTCGCGTGCGGTAGGTATGTAAATACCGTTCGTATGGACGCAGATATTTCGCGAGTTTCAAAATGAGCCAATGCACATTAAATAAATAAACGCAAATCTACCGACATGGTCAATGAATACGACAGCAAATCTGCCGATATGGTCAATGAATATGACAGCAAATCTGCCGACAATGTCAATGAATATCACAGCAAATCTGCTGAAATGGTCAATGAATATTACAGCAAATCTGCTGAAATGGTCAATGAATATGACAGCAAATCTGCTGAAATGGTCAATGAATATGACAGCAAATCTGCCGACATGTTCAACGAATATGACAGCAAATCGGCTGAAATGGTCAATGAATATGACAGCAAATCTGCTGAAATGGTCAATGAATATGACAGAAAATCTGTCTACATGGTCAACGAAAATGACAGCAAATCTGCTGAGATGGTCAATGAATATGACAGCAAATCTGCCGACATAATCAACGAATATGACAGCAAATCTGCTGAAACGGTCAACGAATATGATAGCAAATATGCTGAAATGGTCAATGAACATGACTGCAAATCTGCTGACATGGTCAATGAATATGATATATTAAGTATGTTAGGCGGATCGAGCTTTACGAATGAGAAATCTCTAAATAATATTCTGTATTCTTACAATTGAAACGCAACAGTGATCATTAAAGAGCAACATTACATTAATCACAAGCATGGCAATAAATGAGACCTTTACTTTTTTATACAGATATCTATTATAAACACGCACTAAAATATACGTACAACAATGTTTGTGCTACTTATTATGTTCTCAGGACAACACACATTTTCACGTACGTAGAACGCACTTGAACTGATATGTTACTGTTGATTAGATATCTCGAGACGAGTTAATAAAACCTAGCTGAATCAATATGAGATTTACGTCACAAATATTCTGTACCGAGTCGCACATGTAATAAATTTGCAGTGATTTAAAAACCCAATCATATCACAAAGCAAACAAACCCGTTGGCGATAACCAGGCATACGCGATGTCGCGTGAATCCCTTTCATACGAGCCGTGCTCTGATTAAACTGGGCTTTAAGAATGTGCTTAAAGTGTCGTCCCAGATCAGCCTGTGCAGTCCGCACAGGCTTATCAGAGATGACACTTAACTTTAATGGTATTTTTCTATAAAAGGAAGTCTCTTCGTAGAGAAATCCAGTTTAGGCGGAAAGTGTTTTTCCTGATTAGCCTGTGCGGACTGCACAGGCTAATCTGGGACGACTCTTTACGCACATGCATTAAACCCCGTTTTGCCACAGCGAGGCTAAATTATATTTGTAATTGGAATCGCAGGCGATCGGAAATGGCCGAATAATCGGACAAATGCAAATAATTAACCGCGGCAGAAATGGAATCATTATTAATGAAATCGTCACAGAGGCATCGAATTCAGCGCACAGTTGCTTGAATAAATTTCAAGTAGGGCACTAGGGACGGACGTAGGAAACGAGTATCGCGTAATTGTACTTTTATACCTTCGTTAAAAGATCAATCGATGATCTAGACATGCGTTTTTGATATGTGCATTATTGTAAGTAAACAGTGTCTGACCTGTTATGCGCGGGCGGTATGTAAATACTGTACGTGTGGACGCAGATATTTCGCCAGTTTAAATAATGAGCTTATAAATGAAAAGTGGAGAAACGCAAACCTGCTGGCTTGGAAAATTAATATGACTGCAGTTACACAACAAAGACATAATCTTGTTTAAAGAAAATACTAAGAAACAACAATTGTTCATTTAAAGAAGTCAATCTGGAAGATATTTTGTGAACCGTTGTCTTTCCTTATATTATATTTTGAAGAATTTTCGTCATTACCCTGTACCCAAATTCGTTTGCCTCACGAAAGTCAACCTCCGCGTAGAGATGTGACTGGAACCAGCATAGCTCGATCAAATTGTATGCGAGATTATTGAACGACAACTTTGCGTTGAGATTGCACGAAAGTGTGATAAGAAGGTACCGTCAGCCGTCTTTGCGCCTATGCTGATTGATGTCAAGGGACATAGTGTGTGCTTAAATTAATATTTAACGAAACAGTTCATATGGGGATTACAGAATCGGTGAATAATTCATATAGTCGTGAATATAATTTAGGATATCACAATCGTAATGAGAATTGGGCTTTATACGGAATCGATAATCTTGCGTTCATTATTAGGATAAGAATGCTGTTAAAAATGTCCCCAAGGGGAACGGCTGCCACCAAATAACTCTGTTAGCAACTTTGGTTTAATTCTAGAGGTGTGTGTGGGTGGGTCGTATCCTCGAGGATAATAATTTAATATATAGGCCACGTTCTGCGAAAACCTGGCTAATCAGGGACGACACTTTCAGTTTATTTTAGTTTTCTTATAAACGAAAAAATAGTCAAAACATACATTAAGCACAGTTTTCCCAAAACGCGGCTCATTTTACACCACGCAACAAAAAATACACGTTGAGCGTTCTTCACACGAGGTGAGGACGCAAATCATGTGCATGGATTATCGTATGGATTATCTTTTATATCTAAAATATTACGTGTGTTTGGCGGATCAAAGCAATCTCTAAACAATAGTCTGTATTCTTAAAATTGAAGTGCATAATCAAGATCCATATATTTATCGATTTATATGTTTACAATAACACCAATAACAATAGAGCAACATTACATTAGTCACACGCATGACAATTGGGGAAACATTTAACAAATAATGTAGAGTTTATAAAATCTAGATTTACGTCACAAATATTCTGTACCGAGTCGCACATGTAATCAATTTGCAGTGATTAAAAACCCCAATCATGTCACAAAGCTAAAAACCCCAATCATGTCACAAAGCAAACAAACCGGTGGGCGATAACCAGGCAAACGCGGTGCCGTGAGAATCCCTTTCATAAACATGAAATTGGAATCACGGGCGATCGGAAATGGCCGAAAAATCGGACGAAATGCAAATAATTAACCGCGGAAGAAATGGAATTATTATTAATGAAATCGTTACAGAGGCATCGAATTCAGCGCACATTTGCTCAAATACATTTTAGGTAAGGCGATAGGGACGGAAATAATTTACAATAATCACGTCAGTGCTCCAGCTAGGCCTTAATTGAAGGGCGCCCCGCCCTGCCCTCCCGAACCTCCGCCCTGCCCTCCCGAACCTCCGCCCTGCCCTTCCTAGGGCCCCCCTGCCCTTAAAAAANATAAATGTTTACGACAAACCCGAACGATTACGGTTACAACGAATTACCAATGAATGGGATCTTAAATTACATTGCCTCACCGTTGTCATGGTTGCTAAGCTCTATTTAACTCTGTAGTAATTTGCGCTAAACAATTCACCTAGTTCAAATGACAAAACAATAGGACTATATTTGTGTCACTAAACGTTGTGTGCTTTTCAGTTTGACTTTTAATTTTTAATGATCATCATCACCATCATCAAAACGTCAGCGTATTCGTATTCTTATTAATCGTTTTCTGTAGCTAGTGTCTTCAAAATACTTGACAACCGCAACATTTAAAAACACAAGGATATCAGTAAAACTGATGGGTGCTCCCCAATGATGCTTTGTCGATTAATGGGTTAATTTTGTGGGAAAAAATAAAATAAAAAAATGTGACCTTGAGAAAATCTATTATTAGCCTCGGTGACCTTGACTCCAGTGACCTCAAACCTCATCAAAAGGTAGAGGTCCATGCAAGGTACCTACATGCCAAATATGAAAGAGATCGGTAAAGTATTGAAGGCGCTATGAGAAACTGTAATAAAAGTGTGACGGAAGGAAAGAGGGAAGGAAGGAATAACGGAACTTCAAACTGGCAACTATATATATGGGGAGCATAAAAATAAACTAGTGTCACAGTAACACATTATATCTGATGAAATATCACATACTGTATGCAGTTATAATGACAAAAAACACTGTACTTTAGAATGACAAGGCATAGCATGCATTAATTCCATAATTATACATGTAATTAAAATAGTTCTTTTGTTAACGAACTAAGTGTAAATGATAGTATCACACTCTCAAATAAAACACTAATTTTAATTATTTAAACTATTTAAACCATAAAATATATTGCTTCACATAAATCAGCAAAATATGATAGTTGGCTTCACTGAACCTTGTCACAGTAGATACGAATACCCTCGACGTTACATGTAGCAATATGTAGCTAGTTGTAACAATGAAAAATTGGACTCTGTGACATGGGAAGTTTGACCTCAGGGGCATTATTGTAACAAAGTTTGTAGAGAACCACAATACGATGTTAATTATCAAACATTAAACCTTTGGTCCTTGTGGTTAAGGACGAAAAGGCTATAGTAACAATAATATTATAGATTTTAAAATGGGGGCATAATTTTTGTAACTCTTAACATAGGATAATAATCGTGCATGCACAACTTCATATCATAAGCAACACTCTCAGCAAGTTTGAATGTTGTTCATTGAAAAGCAAATTTGTGTCTAAGGACAGACAGGCATTGCAGTTTAATCCCTTTACATAGTACCCACGGTGCCTATACCACGTGACTTTTTAAGATCTGTATTGGGAGAATAAAGCGCGACCCAGATAACATTTTTAAGGATGTCTTTCAAAATATTTCACCATTTTTAATGGAATAAAGTGGAGAGCCCGCTCATTCTTGAGAGTTTTCAATAGGTATCATTTTTTTTTTAACAAATGAGTATTTTTATAAGTAAAGTGCAACCGCGCGTTTGAACGGTTAGAAAACTGTCGGATCAGTGTGGGGACTTCATATTACAAACGCATGGTTGCACCTTACTGAAAAAATACTTATTTGTTTAAAAAATCATGATACCTATAGAAAACTCAAAGGAATTAGCGGGCTCTCCACTTTATTCCATTAATAAGGGATATTCAAAAATGTTATCTGGGTCACGCTTTATTCTCCCAACATAAATCTTAAAAAGGCATGTGGTATTGGCACCATGCCTAGTACCAGTAGGGGTGGAAAACCATTAGGTTAAAGTGAACACTACTTTTCAGATAGACGATTCTCATATCCTGTGATAAATGACTGATGTTACACCACTAGTTCACAGATACAAAAGCACAAATACAGACACGAACATACACAAGATACTATTTTTATTATAAATTTCAATAAGGTTATATTAACACCACAGGTGTATTGCACATTTTAAAGCATTTATGGGTGATAACATGTTTTGCAAAACCAGTATCACAACTGTCCATTGAATTGGTTTATATTTAAAAATCAGTTATTAAAAACTGCTCATTCACTGTTTCAAACAATGAAAAATTACATTGAAATGTATCTATAATTTTCTAGCGAAACAAGATGGCCAAAGAACCTCAGGTGCTTACTGGATCTAAGGAATGTATAAAAAAAGTAAAAATGTAAAAAAAGGCAACTGTGGAAAAAACATTAAATAACAAGAAAATATACAGTTAGGACCTTTATTTGATTAAGGTAAATGTAGATTATCAATTGTATTTTGGAGAATGGCAGACACATTTATGAAATTATTTATATTTCTTATAATTCATTTATCATAATTGCTGATCAACCAAAAAAATAATAAATATATCCTCTATATCTGCTTATAATTTCTACATTGACCAACAAAAGTGTGCCCACTCAAACCAGCAAAGTACAGGTGCAGCATAAAACTCTACTTGATATTTCTAAATATTCGTCTACAATACGGCGACTTGATCTCTTGTAGTGCCTCGTCTAGGACCTTGGTCAAGTGCACGAGGTTAACTGGGTCGGTCTGGAGAACATGTGACGTCATTTCCTCCCCGTCCTTGGTCTGTAGCTTCATTGTTATGAGCGGGGTTATCTGACGCTGTAATGCTCGACTGGCCAACTGAAATTACAGAGTCCGCTTTTATTTCACAATAAATATCAGGGTTTTATTTCACGATAATTACACGTGCAAATGAGGCAATACCCTGATACATTATGATGATACACCTAATTTACTATGAAATCCATTGTGTCCACAGATGTTGCTTAAACGAATGTAGTGATATCCCATCTCTATGAAATTCAAAAGAATGTTGTTAATTCATTTTGATTTTTATGGATTACTAATGTTTACGCCTTTTAGACTTTTATGCGAAATAAACACCAGAAGAATATGTCCGCCATCCTAAACATGCGCAATTTATCAACCACAAATTTTATTGATTTCGTCCAAGATGTGACACCATATTGTTTTCATTACATCATTTGAGGTTCATTGTGTTTTCTGTCATTTTCTTGTTTATTTTCAAAGTAAAATAACAATAGAGAGTTTACGAAAATGTTGGATGGATGGATTACAAGGGAAATGTCAAATTGAAGATTATTAGCTCAACACGAACACATGAACCAAGGCTAGAGGTTTAGGTTATCTCAGCTTTGCTATATAAACTTGTATACTGTGAAACCAAAGTGAAGTGTACTAGGTGCTTGACATTGGGCACTTAAAATCCCAGGGCCATCTCTGTAATGAGGGTCTCCTGTATATTGCACTATCCCACACAACCCAACTTACAAGTTGTATAGGGGTAATGGCCACTTCAAAGGTAATCCCAGTGTTCTCTAAAAAAGTTTGTAGTAGTAGTTTCAAAAATGTAGGGGGTGTATGTAGTAGGGTTAAGTATAAGGAGCAGTAATACTGCCTTGCTGTATTAGCTAGCTGTTATAGCGACATGGGAGTGTGTCTGCCTTGACACAGGGAGGGCCTGGGTTCAATCCCCATTGTAGATGGGGATTTTTCTAACTGGTTTTATGTTCAACAAACACACTCCAAACACCCACACACCGTACCTGCACATCCAGCCTCCACTCCAGGTTGTGGTAGTGCGGTACATCCATGGCCATCTCAGACAGGATTGCCCGGACCTCGCGCCTGTGCGCCAGGTACAACGCCAGCAGCTCTCTCTGCATGTCCTCCCGGAACCCTAGGGTGAGGATCGAGTCCTGGAAGTCTATCTCGCTGATCTGAAAACAGCAAAGTGATATTTAAAATGATGTGGATTATTTTATTGCGCATTAGTAAAATGGCAATCTTTTTTGGTCTGATTTGCTTGTTTTCTTGGCTTGAAAGCTTTTTTCTCTCCTTTTTTTATATATAAAAACTGGATGTGCTTTATACATGGTTGCACGCTATACATGGTTTTCCAGGGTATGGTTCAAAAGTTTTTGTATAATATTAAGCAATGAAAATTTTGTGTATTCATGCACAGTGACAGTTGTTTTAAACTATTTTAAAGATTGTGGGTTCAATTCGACATAATTTTTGTGGTAATCAGTAATGAAATTATTTCTAGGGCCATTCTCCCCCTGCCTCTGATTCAAGTATGGCAGTTGTCACAGGGCTTTTTTTCCTTCTTTGCGAGTGGCCCTGGAAGGACATTTCACAATTTTGACAAGGACAATTCACAAACCAAACATGGCCTTGAATTTTACAAAATCGGCCGTTTTTCACAATTTTAACAATTTCACGACTCGGTTTTTCACAATTTTAAGAAGTTCGCGACTCAATTTTTCACAATTTTAAGAAGTTTGCGACTCAATTTTTCAAAATTTTGAAAAGTTCGCGACTCATTTTTTCACAATTTTGAAAAGTTTGCGACTCATTTTTTCACAAAGTGAGAGGGCCAAGGCCGCTTCACAAAGTCAGAAAAAAAGCCCTGGTTGTCAGTTACTGGCATAATTATTCGCACTTAATGGTGGTAAATCAGCTAACACAGAGAAAATGTGCGTAGTTTAACTGACCGCCGTGTTATGAATGAAATATGTACTGTTGAAAACCAAAGAAACTTATGATCATAAACCATAAGGGAAAGGTGGTCATGCACAACGTTTTTAAAGGGAATTGAGAGAAGAAAACTATTAACATTATTTGTTGAACTGAAAAGACAAGCTGAATCATGATCATTAACAAGAGAGCAATGTCGAACCAACTACTAGTACCATGAGCTTGGAGCTCTCTGTAAGCAGGTACATGAGTCCTTCCACGCCATTCTGTACCGTCTCTGCAGGCACACTCAACTTCTCTGAGGAAAAATATCTCATATTTAACACCTTCACACTCAGAAGCAAAGTGAAAATGGCTATACTATTTATGCAACCATCATAAAACCAGAACACTCTGCGAGTAACTTGCAGTCTGGTCAGGTGTTATGCTGTTTGCTGCACATCAGCATCTTAGGGTTTGAAAAACTAACTAATGATAAAGGTCTATAATTTAATTTGATTTTCTTAGGGACTATAAACATGTACAAGCCAAATCTGAATGGTAAAGGGCGGCTTAGGGTTAACAAATATAGTAAGAACAAGTGATATTTGTGAACCATCTATCATCACCTGACTTACAGCCAAGCCAAAAATATGTACAAATGTTACAAGATATTTTCAATGACCTTGACCTGTGACTCATTGACCTCAAAATCAGTAAGCTTCTTCTTTTCATGCTGTGTAACAAGCATTCTAACTCGGATGATGTTAGATCAAGGTCTTTCGTAGATACCTTTGAGAAACAAAATGGTCTTTCAAAAAAAAAACTTCCAAGATTTCCAGCCCCTGTGACTTTGACCTTTGACACGTTGACCTTAAAATCAATCAAGCTGTTCCTTTCCTCCTAATAATCCAAAATACCAACCAAAATCATTGTTGGTAAAAGCGCTCTGTAAATATCATACAGGAACAAAATGGTCTATGAGAAAAGAGTTTACATGTTAAGAGCCCATGTGACCTTTACCCTTAAAAACTTCCTCTTCCTTTTATCCCAAGTAACAAGCATACCATCCCAAGTCATCCAAGGTAAATTTGGTCCATAGATTTCGCACATTAACAAAAAGGTTTAAGAACAGACCAAGAGACGAACAGGTACAAGGCAATATAGCACCCCCTTTCGTAAGTCTGGCATAATTTTAATATTTACTCACGCTGTACGTAAAAAATAATATAAAATGATGATAATGCTGCTGCTGCTGATGATGCAGAAGAAGAATCAGATCAATGACTTAAAGTCAACATCCAAACTAAAGAGCTTCAGTATAATTAAAAAATCACCATAACCACTGTGCCTATTACATTTTGTATGGCATTTTATGCTTTTTATCAGCAATCCACATGTTGTCGCAAAATATGACAAACACAACAGAAACATCTCATCTTATTCAGGCATTAAGTGTTTGTAACGCTTTATTATTTGATCACTTTCAAAAAATAATTACTCATGAACAAAAATGTATCTTCAGCACAAGCATAGGCATTAATATTATTTCGCTCCCTGATACACAATGTTCTTTCATTTTTTAATCTATGACATCTGTGGAAAATGTTCATTTCAATAATCAATGAAAAAGTCCCTCAAAATCTTCATTCATCAAAATCAACAAAAGCATTATAGAAAAAGTGATTGTAATCATAATTATTTTAAGGAAATTAATGAAGTCAATCATCATCTTTACTATACATTTTCATCATATTAATTTTACTAAATAAGTTAGCGATGATACTGTAACTTATTTTATTTTAAGTAAAGTTAATTTTTTAAAAGTCAACTACTTACGTGCTGCTCCCTGGTACACTTTTGGATTGGCCCCTTTTTTAATGAATTCTAAACTTATCTTGCAAAATTCTTGTAGAACTGAAGAAAAAAATAAGTTGAAAAACAGTTGACACACTAAAAACATGATGATTTCACATTAATTATATAAAAGCATTAACTTATTTCACTTTCTTAGAATGCTTACAAGTAATTGAATTGTGTGCAGTGATATGCATGTACATGATCCCTTTCTGAAACATTCTTCTGCCTCTTCTTCTTCTCCCATGTAGTGGCCATCTTTAACTGATCGAAGATTATTGCAATGGTGCGCATAAGAGATAAAGAAAAGGTGAGAGTAAAAGTGTGAAGTATAAACAGTGTGAGATAAAAACGGAGGGGAAGTTAGATAAAGTGTTTGACTAGTTGAAATCTGAAGGTTTCAACTGAGCCAGCGGACAGGATGTCAGGTGGAAGGTTGTTCCATTCCCTGATGGTTCTCGGGAAGAATGATTGTTGGCGATAGAGCGTTCTGCAGTATGGGATGTGGAAGTAGAATATATTGGTTGTTGGTTCTGCCTTGTTCAGATTTGGTTGGAGTTGATTTTTGGTTGGTATGTGTACTAGGTTGTTTACAATTTTATAAAACATTATTAGTCGTGCTTCTTTGCATCGATCTTGGAGTGATTTCCACGGAAGGTCTTTTAGCATATCTGTAACGCTTGAGAAGTTATGGTATCTGTTTTTGATATATCTAGCTGCTCAACGTTGGATCATTTCCAGCTTATCCGTATCTCCATTTTCATATGGGTCCCAGATGGTGCAGGCATATTCCAATGATGGGCGGACGAGTGACATATATGCTTGTTCCTTGATGGCTGTGGACGCAATGTTCGGGTTTCTTCGGATGAAGCTTACTTTTCTGCTGGCTTTATTACTGATGTTGTTAATAGAACTACTTTACTACTGATGATGTTGCCTAGGTTAAACTAAACAGTAAACTTTGATTAAAAGGCCTGGTGAAAACCCTGCTGGACCTGATGTAGTTTTAATGGCATTATCGAAGGGCTGATTGATTTTTGCGGAGTCTAAGCTAGGTAAGAAGGTCTTGACCTGACTAGCTGTGTTAACACTGTCTGTTTTACTTTGATTTCCCCTATCATCCACAAACATGTCATTCTTGTACCAGCCCCAAAACTGACCAGAGAAGATTATCAGTATTTATGGTGCAACAATATTTCTGTATGGCATGAATTTTCTTACATAGATGCTAAGAACTCGGAGAAACAGATTGAAAAATATATCTTTACGTGTTTTAACATCAATATGTTTGTCGAAAAAAATGTAATTACTGAAGCAAAACGAACGATAGATTTTCTAAATCGCGAAAACGTATGACAAAACTAAATAAATGCTGATAACTACCTGCAATGTCAATGTCAAGTAGAAACGACAGGTGCCTTTTATGCTTGTCATCAAACATTAACAACATGATTTAATAATATAAAGGTTAATTAAACTAAAACTATTGATATTTATATAAAATCGTTTGACTATTTACATTTTTTACGCCCCGGAAGTGATTCTGATTTTTACTAGACTGGCTTTAGTAACTAATATTTGATATATTCATTCATGTATCTGTCGAAACTAATAACCCGTCTAGTGCAGCGGTAACTTCGTCAGTTTTTGTAAACAAATTGTTTTGAACCATTTTGATGATCTAAGGCGGGTTTATATGAGTTTGGTAATGGTTTGATTGCACATAATGTTTCTTTTAAATGTGCAATACATATTTGCATTTACAAACATTGGCACACATGAATGATTTCTGTTTGTAAATACGATCGTAACAGACTTGCTGCAACTTGTTCCCAAAAAGTGAATGGTAGCACAAATATTTACGTTTAACATGTCTTGGCAGACAGTCAGGTCCTTTAGAATGTATATCTTTGAAAGTAGACATTATCAAAGTATAAACACAGGTGTTCCCTTTGATGTTTTACAACACCACTAGTCTCTTTCTGTCAAAGTGTCATGCCATCAATTTGTAGTGATGCAAATCTAATGTATTTTAGCAATAATATTGATATATAAATCATTATAAGCTCATTAATAGTTAATTGAAGTCATCTTAAATAAAGAATAGTTAAGTGGATATGGATTGGATGGAGTCTTATGGTTGGTATTCATGTTTGAACATAGGTGGGATAATGTTCACATTATTTATCATTATAAATGAATTGTCTTTAATATTTAAATGGCAAACTGGTGCTGCTTCTTACTGAATGAAGACTCTAGTTTTATAACCGAAAATGTGGTTGTATCTAGTTACGCTTAATGTTAAAATTAACAGCATTTTTCGTTCATTATTAAAGCGAGTATATACAATCTAACTATTTTCTAATGCGGATACAACATTGATGAATAAAAAACTAGAATAAAAGGTCAGAAGAAAAGGTACCGGAAAATCTACGAAAATTAGAGTTTTATACAATTGCAAAACAATTTTCTGCTATACAGTTGAAAATGCAAACAGTACGGTGACAGTACAAATGTTGTGTACACTTAGGAAATCCCCATAATTCTGTGCAGATTTGTTCATAAAACTTATTGATACAATTTTGGTTCTACAACAAACAAATTAATATAAACGTGTTGGTATCCACATAAATTTAGTAGTTTATAATGTCAATATATGATATATGGTACTACTATATACTACTATATATTTCATTAAACAATTTACATTCCTTGTTCATTTTTATGAATTGGTTTTAGATTGAGAAAATAAAAAATTATCATTGAAATCATATATATACTTGCTTTTATATGGCCATTTTATACAGCAACTCAAATTAACAATACATAATAATAATAATAATATTTAATGATCTTAATTTCATGACAGGCTGTTGTGAGAGGGGATGCACTTTGTCTGCCTGCCTTTCTGTGAAATTTGCATGTCTGTTCCTCTCTTGTTTCGCCTATACTCTTAAACAGATTTTCATGAAACTTGGTTCAACTTTTCATACTATTGGGAGTTTGTGCAAAAGGCTTGACTCAGTCACGCCGTTTAAAGGTCAAGGTAACACTTGGAGATCAAATAAATCGGACCCCTATGTCATAGCTTCTCCATTTGCCTTTTGAAAGATTTTCAAAACTGGGCTAAATTGTTAAGGTAATTGAGACGATCTGACAAAGCTATGGGTCTATCATGCTAGCCCAAGGTGATGTCAAACGTAAAGATTTCATTTTTGTGCCTCCATTTTCAATTGCTATGTATTGGTAGATAATTGATAGTCGAAAGGATCACACCTGGGAACATAGCTGTCAATCAGTCTGCCTTGCACTAAGTGTATCTGATTTCAGATTTTAAATAAGACACTTCTTTAAAAAAAAATGGAAATGTTTGTCTTATTGGAATTTTCTTTTACCATTTGGCTTGGGAATGGGTCCGTTTAACAGTCCCGTAGATATACCAGGAAAAGGCCAGCATTTAATGACATTGAAAAAAATCCTCTTAAATATTGTGAATATATCTCTAACAGTAAAAGTTATCGTAATAAAACAATAATTAAGAAACTCATTTTATTTTTCGCCGACCTGCATTTCAGAATGCCGTGAATTGTACAAGAAAATTCTTCAGACCTTTACTACACGGCCAGCAACTCCTGACAGACAAATGAAAAACATGGACACTCCTGTCACCAGTCTGTGGACAGAGCTGCAGAGGGAAAATAAGTATGACCAGGGTTTTTTTCCCACTTTTTGGGAAGATAGCTGATGGCTTTGGAATTGGGAATTTTATGGGCATTTTCAAGAAATTGGGAAAATAAATTCATTAGCAAACTTTTTCGCGCGAAAAGTCCACTGATTTGGGTAAAAATNTTTTTTGGAAATTGAGAATTTTTAAGCAAATTTTGGGAAAAAAGTATACTTTTTGCCATTAGGAATATAGCC
Source organism: Dreissena rostriformis (assembly GCA_007657795.1). NCBI lineage: Eukaryota > Metazoa > Mollusca > Bivalvia > Myida > Dreissenidae > Dreissena > Dreissena rostriformis. The sequence goes on from VMBQ01001386.1 coordinate 54,230, forward strand.
ATTATTCGGCTATAAAATCGGGCCAAAAAAAAACCTGATGACCATCAGGATTTGAGCATCCCTCTGAGAAAACAGGGTTTAATGCATGTGTGTTAAGTATTACTGTTCTAAGCAAAAATCCAGTTTATGTGGAAAGTGTTTTGCCTGATAATCCTGTGCAGTATGGGACAACACTTTACGCACATGCATTAAACCCTGTTTTCCTAGAACACGGCTCATTTAAATTTCAGATTTCAGAACTAGGGGTATGATTCCTCTAACTTTCAGCAGATTTTCCCCCTTTTAATACCAAGATACATCTAGTTTTTGAAAATAATTCTTGATTAGATCTACATAGAAGTGAAGTTTTGGTAGTAATGAGGTAGGTTGTTTTCTGCCCCTCAGGTCTTTACAGAATTATTCACAGACTCTGTTGGAGATAAATGGATGCAGTTAAATACACCTTTGTTGTAAAATGCAATTGTCTGTATATAATTCTGGAATATGCATTGATGTCCATTACAATTCTTTGCTTGTGGCGTAGTAGATATGGTGTCTGTCTAGCAACCGAGGGGCCACTGTGGGAGGGTTCTTAACCCTTTGCATGCTGGGAATTTTGTCATCTGCTAAAATGCCGTCTACTGAATTTCTAAAATTAGCATTTTCTTCGATTTTTTTTCAAAGAATACTATCAGAATAGCAAACAGTTTGGATTCTGATGAGATGCCACGTTCTGTGGCGTCTCATCTGGATCCAAACTGTTTGCAAAGGCCTTCAAAATCCGGTTCCAGCACTCAAAGGGTTAAAATCTCCCCCAAAGACACCAAGTACTGGTTCTACCTAGGCAACAGACTCAAGAGCGCTTCAATAAGCCTTCAATGCAATAGTGCTCAAATAAATATGTTTAATTAAATTCCTGGCTTTACAGCACTTTTTGTCTTGTTAGAGGTCTGATAAAGTTCATAATACGAATTTGTCATGTAGGTGTTAACATTTTGTCACAGCTCCGTTATCTTATTCAGTAGAATACTGAGTCTTGTCCTGTGAGCGAGGGCGTCCTGCAATTAAATTATCCTTCTTTTTGACACATCATCAGAAGTCCTTAGTAAATCAAGCATCTCTGAGAATGTCACATTGAACACTTTACCACTCAGATATACACTTGTAGGACCTTTCTAACTAGATCAATGTTTTAAATCCTTATTTTCCTACCCTACAATACTGATGAGCAGCAAACAGCATCAAACCTGCACAGACTACGAGTTACTCACAGGCTGTTCTGGTTTTATGCTAGTTGCATAAAGCAGTTTTCACTTTGCTTTACAGGATTCCGAAGGGAGTGCTCACGTCAAACTGTGAGCTGGAGCTGCAGGAGTTGATGAAGCAGATAGACAAGTCTGTGGCGGGCAGGAAGCGGGAGTGGGAGCGCGAGCGGGAGAGCCTGCAGTCGAGGCTCAACGTGCGCGAGAAGGAGGGACAGATGCAGAAGGCTACACTGGAGCAGAAACATAAAGAGGTATGCATGTAGCACAGGGATTTTCCTGCTATTTAAAAAAGGCCGTGAAACAAACCCGATCTCAAAGCAAACGGACCTGATCCCAAACCAAAATTGTAATTTTATTTGTTTAAATTTGTCCCGAACCGAAATTGAAAAGGCCTGATGCGTCAATATTTGTTGATAAAAAATCCCAATTTGGTTCATTTTGTCAATAAAAAATGCCAAAATTTGCCATTTTATCGATTTAAAAAATCCTAATTTGACCAGACTCCTTTTTCCAAAATGGCCAGGAAAACCCCTGTAATACTACACTAGAGCAAAAACATGAAGTATGCATGTAAACTTCATATTCTTAGTAAACAACATAAGAAATAGGCATGAAAACTTAATATTCTTAGTAAACAACATAAGGAAGTATGCATGTTAACTTCATATAAGCCTTGTTTTGGGAAAACGGGGCTTAATGCATGTGCGTTAAGTGTCCTCCCAGATTAGCCTGTGCAGTCCACACAGGCTTATCAGGGATGACTCTTTCCGCTTTTATGGAATTTTTCGTTTTAAGAAGGTCTCTTGTAAATTGAAATCCAGTGTAGGCGGAAATTGTTGCAATATTGAATTTTACATTATCTTTTGACTATGACTAGGTTTTCACTATTGGTGTGACCTGTTTTACCATTAACAGATTGGAGAGTTGAGAGTGAAGCTGGATACATCAGAGAACAAACAGAGGGACCTGGTCAGCCAGTACGAGTCACAACTGTCACAGATGAAAACAGAGGTAGGCAATTATTGAATGCGCCATCATAAAGTTTCATTTAAGTGATATTTAAGTTAAAGCCTGATTATCAAATAGAAACCATAGCAAGTTTAAAGGGGCAGTCCAACAGATTTTGGCATGTATTGAAGCTTGTCATTAAATGCTTTAAATGCTTTATAATGATAAATTTAAACATTTGAACTAAAAATCTCCAGAAAAAAACAAGAATACAATTTAAAAAAGGAAAAAAAGTAACCCTCAACAGGGCTCGAACCACTGACCCCTGGATTCCTGGAGTAAAAAGCTACCCGCCTAGACCACTCGACTATCCACGCTCATGTTTGTAGCGAATGTATTTTTTTGCTATAAGCAATACTCGTAGTTTCCCAAAATATCGTTGTGCGTCGAACGACGTGTTATCTGTTGGACGGTCCCTTTAAAGCATGCGATTCGTATCCAAACATACAAGATGAAAACAGTCACAATTGTCACAGATGATTACAGAAATAGGCATTCATTGTATCCAGATAAGGTAACTGGTTTTTGCATTTTACATCAAGGAAACTACCCTGTGTTCTCATCTGTCAAAGTGTATTTTAGCCTTTGACTAACAGTTTTACAGAGTATTGCAGAATCAGGTAGGTTCTTTCTTAAAGTATCAAAATGAAGTGGGCTTAATACTGACGCTATAAAGAGTGAAACACATAAATGGACACAATGTGTAAAAATGTACTAGTGTTTTATTTGATACATAAACAACTTGGCTGCTGAAAGTGTTTTACTGCTTTATTGTTTTTCAATTCTATGACCAGTGCCAGTCAAAATGATGTTTCAACACGGCTGCTGTGCCTTTCATTTTCACACATAGATTTCTATAAGAGGGGTATTGATGGATGTAAATTTACTTCACAATTTTATTATAACTTGCCTAGGTTCAGAATATCCATCGGGAGTATGAGCGGCTACAAAAGCGCTACACAAAGCACAAGAGGGAGACAGAGAGAGACAAGGAGAAGTCCACGGTGGAGATCCAGGACAACGCCCAGGAAGTACAGAGGCTTGCAAAGAAGGTCGAGGTATGTGGTGAAAATCTTCGGCTTCATTGGAGTCTCTTTCTGTTAAAACTGGGCTTAAAGCTTGTGCGTAAGTGTCATCCCAGATAAGCCTGTGCATTCCACACAGGCTAATCAGGGACGACACTTTCCGCTTTTATGGATTTTAAATGAAGTCTCTTCCAAACAAAAATCCACTTTAAGCGGAAAGTGTCGTCTCTGATTAGCCTGTGCTGACACTTTCTGCACATCAATTGTGGCGTGTTCTGAGAAAACTGGGCAAAATGCTTGTGCGTAAAGTGTAATCCCAGATTAGCCTGTGCAGTCCGCACAGGCTAATCCGGGACGACACTTTCCGCCTAAAGTGGATTTTTGCTAAGAAGAGATATCATTTAAACGAAAAATTCCATAAAAGTGGAAATTGTCGTCCCTGATTAGCCTGTGCGGACTGCACAGGCTAATCTGGGATGACAATTTACGCACAAGCATTTTGCCCAGTTTTCTCAGAACACGACACAATTAATTGTTTTCCAAGGACGAGGCTCATTTAAAGACTTTCTTTAACAGTTAAGACTTCCCATGTATCAAATTTTAGTTTGACAGACAAACATGTATGAAGCAAAATTCGAGTCTGACCTGCTTGTATTTTCCTTTAACCCTTTGAGCGCTGGAACCGGATTTTGAAGGCCTTTGCAAACGTGGCGTCTCATCAGGATCCAAACTGTTTGCTATTCTGATAGTGGTCTAAGAAAAAAAATCGAAGAAAATGCTAATTTTAGAAATTCAGCAGACGACATTTTAGCAGACGACAAATTTCCCAGCATGCAAAGGGTTAATTATCTGAATGTCTTTTCCCACCTTGGTCAATATCCTTAAATTTACCAAGAATGGAGAATGTTTTGTTTTTTTAATTGATACAATAAGTTTTTTTCTTGAATCAATTAGATTTATCAAATCACTGGTCGGCCTTCATCTATAGACTTCCTTGTACATTTACAGTTTTTCAGCGAATTAGATAACTGAACCACTTGGTATAATTTAACGAAACTTCCCAGGAATGTTCTTTAGGTGTTCCTCTATCAAAATTGTGCTGGTCTATTGATTAATAAGGACATATGGCCCAAGTAATGTTTTAAAAATGAAAACTTAAAAAAACTATGAAAATAGAATTATGCGTGATTGTTTATTATTGAAAATCTTCAGGAATATAGGCAAAGATCTAAAGAGTGGGAGATAGATAGACGAGCACAGCAGAAGCAGATTGAAAATCTGGAATCACAGCGCAAGGCCATCTCAGAGAAATGTGAATTTGTACAGGTAGGTCTTGTGTGCTAGCCTGGGCAATTGATTTGATGTACCGGTAGATGTGAACCCATTTTAAAAAGATGTTTTTGTGTTATTTCTTATGAAAGATTTTGTATTTTTTCTTGATTTGGATGTGAACCCATTTTGAAAAGATTTTTGTGTTATTTTTTGTATGCAAGATCTTGTATTATTTTTTTTTGAGAATTTCTTTTTATATGAAGCTTGCTTAAATTTTCTTATACCATGCTGTCAGATTTTAAAATTGTGTTTGGGTGATTAAATTACATTTGCTGTAAAATCAAAGCATTTAACGTACAGTGGGTGTTTTCTAAAAAGTCATTTTATTTAAATAATAATTTTATGCCTTTTGAACATTTTATATGAAGCAACATCATTGATTATTAAAATTTGATTTTTTGAAATCCGCCCCATATTTACTAGTTTAGATTTTCTTGATGACATTATTTAGTTACTTATTTAATTAACTATCATATCAAAATAGTGAGTGTTTATTCTTCTTTGTAATTAAAATCTCAAAGTGAGGTTTATTGTTTGCTGACGATAATATCAATTGTGTGTATACAAATAACTGCTAGTTTGCTGTGATCTGAGTTTGCATTTAACCTTTACATAATTTTATGTGTTTCATTATTATTTGAAGAACTATATCAATAATTAATTTAAAACACAACCCTTCGAAGCTTTTCCTTACTGTAGCATGGGCATATCAGTTGTAAAATGTACTTAGAATCGACAGACATTATTATTTAATATGATTCCCTATGTGAAATTGCAAACCTAATTGCCCATAGTATCCTCAAATATTTATAAGGGGTGTTAAAACAGTTAAAATGTGGCAAAATAATACAAGGACTTTTTTTTACCTAATATCTATTTTTTATGATACCAGCTTGTTCTGACGATTTCTTTGACATTAAATAAAATACAAATTTTGATAAAAATGGAGATATAGCACTTTAATATCTGGGCAACACATTCTATCCATTTTTTTAACATTCAAACGTGATTTTACTTTAAGGGTTATGCTGTTGCTCTTGTAAGTGGTAATGTACAATTACATGTATAATGCTACATGGGTATTTTTCTTCATGTAGGTATTTTGGTTTGCTAGTATGCTTTACATTCTCATTCATTTATATACAGGTAAATCATCAAGATATTTTGGTCTTATTATATTTTTTTTACATTTTAAAATATATTTTTTTTAATATTTCTTGGAGCAGATTATAATAAGTTTGGTTTTTAAGCTATGTGAATTGTCAGTTTACACTGACCCAAATTAAAACTGAAATTATTATAAAAAGTACTAGTTAATGCAAAGAAGTAATTCAAATTTGATAGAAACTATTTATGAGAATATAAATTGTAAATTATATTGTAAAAATAAGTAGGCTTTACCCTAAGAATACATTAATTGCTTGTAAAAATCAGCACTTGGTTAGACAGAATGTACAAAGGAACAATGTTTAAGATATTAATATTTATTTGTACATTAAAAAATTCAAACTTTTGCATTTGGAATACTTGCCAAAATTGCTGTCTATCTCAGCTATTGACCTGGTGGTGTAATTACTGCGCATTGGAACTAAAACATTTGGTTATTACCGCAATAACCAACACTTAGTCGGACATTATTTCTTAGAAACATTGTTAATATTAACAAAACCGTGTTTCTAATCTCCACTAGCAACAATTTGAAGAGCTAGAATCCCATCGTGAGTCGCTGATAGACAAATGTGACAGGGTACAGGTTTGTTGGAAGCTCCTTTACATCATTTAGATCTGGGCCCGTATTCGCAAAGCATCTTAGGGAAATCTTAACTTAAGTTGAACTTAATTGATCCAATCTTTTCTGCTTGCCAAAAGATACAATAGTAATCATTTAACAAGTACTTATTTAAATATTTGAATGCGAAAAGGCCTAAGCACGAAATCGCTTAGGACTTTCATGAATTCAAGAAATTTCCATATTTTTTTTGCTAAGGAGCTTTGTGAATATGGGCCCTGTGTTCAATAGCTTGCTTGTTTTGTACTGGTTTATGTAGCAGAACAGTTTTGGTAGTTTTTTAGAATCAAGGACTTTAACCCTTTGAGCGCTGGAACCGGATTTTGAAGGCCTTTGCAAACAGTTTGGATCCAGATGAGACGCCACAGAACGTGGCGTCTCATCAGGATCCAAACTGTTTGCTATTCTGATAGTATTCTTTGAAAAAAAATTGAAGAAAATGCTAATTTTCCAAATTTAGCAGACGACATTTAAGCAGACGACAAATTTCCCAGCATGCAAAGGGTTAACTGTCTTCTCATCTTTAAGAGTTTTCATGAACACTATACACCTATCAATGTTGCCCCCTATCACACCTTACCCGGGATGAGGGGTGGGAATGCCCTACCACCGTCAACACCTTACCCCTTTGGGCGTGGTGCTCAACACCCAACCAACCATCACGCCCCTGGGGTTTATTATTGATAAGTGCATAATGTTTTACTAAAAAGGATTCCAACAGGCTCGATTTTGAAAGACCAAACGATTTACAGTCCCCAGGAAATAGACCAGTAGAATTTTGCCATTGGGTTAACATATAACAAGATAGACATTAAGGATCTGCCAGTAAGAGGATGTAGTAAAATATTATTGAGCAAATACAAAAATAACATTTTTTAAATTGAGCAAATGTAAAGAAGATTTGAATTGATGCTGTTATTTTTCCATCACATTTACTGTCAACATAGCATTTCAACCAACTGAACAAGCAAGCTATTGATAATAGTAGTTAATTGTATTTAGAAATTGTATCCCTTATAAGTTGATAGGTAAATGCTATTGGGCAGATTCCTCTTATATTTCCATAGCTTTAGAATAGAGCATGTGCTTTGACTTCATCAGTCTGGTGATTCAGAACCATTGTTATAAAGATCTTCCACACGAATTGTAAGATAATTTCTGTGTACATGTCATATCATGTGTCAGTATTCTGATGTTAACCCTTTGCATGCTGGGAAATTTGTCGTTTGCTAAAATGTCGTCTGCTGAATTTCTAAAAATAGCATTTTCTTCATTTTTTTTCAAAGAATACTATCAGAATAGCAAACAGTTTGGATCCTGATGAGACGCCACGTTCTGTGGCGTCTCATCTGGATCCAAACTGTTTGCAAAGGCCTTCAAAATCCGGTTCCAGCGCTCAAAGGGTTAATAAATACTGGAGTTTATATGAGTCACCCTGTAGGTCGCTTTGTCCGCATAAGTTTGTATAGGGAACTCCTTTCACCTTTCTCAAGTGATTAAATTGAAACTTAAAATATGAAGCATACATGTAGACGTGGAGGACATTTATTTCATGCCTGTTGATCTTGAGTTATTTGCCCTTGAACAAGGCTGACAAAATGGTTCAGGGGTATTAGTCACGTTTGTAACACAGCTCTCGTACTTAAATAATAGTTCAAGTTTAAGAATAGGATCGACATTGCAACCAAATATGTACAGTAATGCACACATGTTACAATGTATTGCACATAGTACTGCAGTTGTTATGATTATTAAAGATTTGTAGAAAGTAGAGTTTAATTTCTCTTTTTCTGTATCATATACTAGATCTTTAATGTCTGTAATAGAATTACAATTTATGTAGTTTTTATCTTTAGTAGTTCATTTTGTGCATGTTTGTAATAATAGTTATACAACTTAATAAGATTGTTTGATCGAGAACTTGCTCAAGTATTAACATTCAAGATTATTTTCTCTATTAACTCTTTAAGTCTCATCAAAATCAATCACTGTATTCAATGCTATTGTTAACCCTTTGCATGCTGGGAAATTTGTCATCTGCTAAAATGACGTCTGCTAAATTTCTAAAATTAGCATTTTCTTTGATTTTTTTTCTAAGACCACTATCAGAAGAGCAAACAGTTTGGATCCTGATGAGACGCCACGTTCTGTGGCATCTCATCTGGATCCAAACTGTTTGCAAAGGCCTTCAAAATCCGGTTCCAGCGCTCAAAGGGTTAAGAAAAATGCTTTATTTCTTATGTTTTTCTTGCTGCACCATGGAACACACTGTTTGCAAAATTGCACTTGTAGATATACAAACAAAGCTTGAAGATGTTACATGTATGCTACTACTGAAGTAATATTGGCTTGGACATGTGGATGGTTCTTAACATTGGATGCATAATTTTACTAGTCTATCTATAAAGCTCTTACTGGTTTGACCAGTGGATAAAACCATACCAATCAACTTGATAAAAATAGTCTGCAAAGTTTACACCTCTTCTTTCTTCATGGGTGAATAATGTCAGTTAAGATATTTGTTAAAGTATTTTGGAAAGTCTTTACATACAATTTAGCACACACAAAATTTTAAAACACCCGTCAGTGTAGATAAGAAATCTTGATTTCAGTACAGACAAAATTGTTACAATACATTTTTGGAAGCAGCTTGAATTCTTAACTTTAGTTCAGAAATGGTTTGGGCAGTAATTATATTTGCTTTCTTGCGCCTAGAGCATTCACCCATGTTTCTATCTGTTCACCAGGTTGCTAGGCAACACTCACAGCACTTTTGTTTGTTTTGTGTTACCATAGCAACAATCACAGACGTATCAGGCACAGTTAGATAGGCGGCGGGAGATTCTGGACAGCACAGAGTTGAGTTTGAACTCACAAATTGCACAGCTTGAGGCCAAGCTAAGCACCACGACTGAATCACTCCGCATTCAGGTAACCATGGAAATGAGTGGTGAGGGGAAGGCTTTGAGCCTTGCTCTGTGAAAACGGGGCTTAATGCATCTGGGTAAAGTGTTGTTCCTGATTAGCCTGTGCAGTCCGCACATTCTAATAAGGGACGACACTTTATGCCTACACTGGATTTTTGTTTAGAAGAGACTTACTTTATAATGAAAAATACCATAAAAGCGGAAAATGTTGTCCCTGATTAGCCTGTGTTGACTGTACAGGCTTATCTGGGACGGACACTTTACACACATGCATTTAGCCCAGTTTTCCCAAAGCAAGACTCATTTACAATGACTATTTGCAAAACCTTATATTTTTCACAAGATTTAAATGTGAAGTCGCAGTTATTAAGAAGATAGAGAAACAAAATGTGTAAAACTAAAAAAAACAGCACATAATATGTTAATAAACATTGGTATACTCATTGGTCAATCCTTCTGTAAGTTCTACTGTCCTGTCCTTCTGTCCATCTGCCTGAAAAATTTGATTATGAAACAATGCACACATACAGATAGAGGACAATATGATGGTTATGCACAATCTTTAACTGTTGGGGTCTTCACTCATAGGTGTCTCCTGTATTGGCGAAGCATTGCTTATTAACCCTTTGAGCGCTGGAACCGAATTTTAAAGGCCTTTGCAAACAGTTTGGATCCAGATGAGACGCCGCATGATGCGGCGTCTCATCAGGATCCAAACTGTTTGCTATTCTGATAGTATTCTTTGAAAAAAATCGAAGAAAATGCTAATTTTAGAAATTCAGCAGACAACATTTTAGCAGACGACAAATTTCCCAGCATGCAAAGGGTTAAAGGTTAATTTTAAGCTTGACTATTCACCAAATTGTCCTCTAGAGCTCTTCTATGCACCTGATATCAGCTGTGGCATGATGTCGGCGGTGGCATGAGCATCTTCGTCATGCACTTGTTAAGGTAAACTTGAAACATCTCCACAATGTGCAACATTATGGAAGAATCTCCATATCGTATATATAAAAGTGGAAGAATAGTCAAGCGTGCAGTCTTTGGATGGCTCTGTACACTGGTTTAGGTGTTTGGTAAATATTGCACTGAAATTCATAGTGATATTAAATAGTGAGAGTTATGGGTGAAGGTTTTGTGCATGTTGTTAGATGGTTTTCAGATTTCAAAACATAGCAGAGCCATACATGTAAAAGAACATTGCAAGCCAAGTACTTGTGTGTTACAGAGATATTACTTGTGTATGTTACAGAGCTCCAAGGTTGAGAAGTTGAAGCAGTCACTGGAGGAGGCCATGAACGCACACAAGAAGGCCATGGACGACAATGAGAGACTGCTCAGTGACCTCAAAAAGGCCACCACATCAATCAGGGTAGGTTTTGTGTTATGTTCTTATCTCCTCATCATACCTGTCATTAAATAAATACACCCCAATTTTATTTATTTTTAGCTCCACTGGCCAGAGGCCAGCGTGGCTTATGTCATGGTCCTGTGTCCGTCGTGCGTGCGTCTGTGCGTTAACTTTTTTTTTAAACATCTTCTTCTCCTTAACTACAAGTCCAATTCTGATAAAACTTATCACAAATGTTCCTGGGGTGAACCTATTTCAAATTTGTTCAAATTATGCCCCTGGGGTCAAATTTGACCCCGCCCTGGGGGTCAATAAATTGCACATATGCTTATATAAAGCCTATTTTGTGCAAACTTTAAAAATCTTCTTGTCCATAACCATTGGGCCTAGTCCTACCACATTTGGTATGTAGTGACATTAAATAGTTCTCTACTTTGTTTGTTTAAATAATGCCCCTGGGGTCAAATTTGACCCTGCCACGGGGGTCACAAAAATGAACATATGCTTATACAAAGCTTTTTTTTGTGCAAACTTTAAAAATCTTCTTGTCCATAACCGTAGGGCCTAGGGCTACCAAATTCGGTATGCAGTGACATCTAATAGTTGTCTACTTAGTTTGTTAAAAAAATGCCCCTGGGGTCAAATTTGACCCTGCCCTGGGGGTCACAAAAATGAACATACGCCTAAAAAAGGCCTATTTTGTGCAAACTTTAAAAATCTTCTTGTCCATAACCGTATGGCATAGGNACTGGCCATACTGAGGGCACAGATAGAGGAGAAAGATGCCATCATCAAGTAAGTACTGGCCATACTGAGGGCACAGATAGAGGAGAAAGATGCCATCATCAAGTAAGTACTGGCCATACTGAGGGCACAGATAGAGGAGAAAGATGCCATCATCAAGTAAGTACTGGCCATACTGAGGGCACAGATAGAGGAGAAAGATGCCATCATCAAGTAAGTACTGGCCATACTGAGGGCACAGATAGAGGAGAAAGATGCCATCATCAAGTAAGTACTGGCCATACTGAGGGCACAGATAGAGGAGAAAGATGCCATCATCAAGTAAGTACTGGCCATACTGAGGGCACAGATAGAGGAGAAAGATGCCATCATCAAGTAAGTACTGGCCATACTGAGGGCACAGATAGAGGAGAAAGATGCCATCATCAAGTAAGTACTGGCCATACTGAGGGCACAGATAGAGGAGAAAGATGCCATCATCAAGTAAGTACTGGCCATACTGAGGGCACAGATAGAGGAGAAAGATGCCATCATCAAGTAAGTACTGGCCATACTGAGGGCACAGATAGAGGAGAAAGATGCCATCATCAAGTAAGTACTGGCCATACTGAGGGCACAGATAGAGGAGAAAGATGCCATCATCAAGTAAGTACTGGCCATACTGAGGGCACAGATAGAGGAGAAAGATGCCATCATCAAGTAAGTACTGGCCATACTGAGGGCACAGATAGAGGAGAAAGATGCCATCATCAAGTAAGTACTGGCCATACTGAGGGCACAGATAGAGGAGAAAGATGCCATCATCAAGTAAGTACTGGCCATACTGAGGGCACAGATAGAGGAGAAAGATGCCATCATCAAGTAAGTACTGGCCATACTGAGGGCACAGATAGAGGAGAAAGATGCCATCATCAAGTAAGTACTGGCCATACTGAGGGCACAGATAGAGGAGAAAGATGCCATCATCAAGTAAGTACTGGCCATACTGAGGGCACAGATAGAGGAGAAAGATGCCATCATCAAGTAAGTACTGGCCATACTGAGGGCACAGATAGAGGAGAAAGATGCCATCATCAAGTAAGTACTGGCCATACTGAGGGCACAGATAGAGGAGAAAGATGCCATCATCAAGTAAGTACTGGCCATACTGAGGGCACAGATAGAGGAGAAAGATGCCATCATCAAGTAAGTACTGGCCATACTGAGGGCACAGATAGAGGAGAAAGATGCCATCATCAAGTAAGTACTGGCCATACTGAGGGCACAGATAGAGGAGAAAGATGCCATCATCAAGTAAGTACTGGCCATACTGAGGGCACAGATAGAGGAGAAAGATGCCATCATCAAGTAAGTACTGGCCATACTGAGGGCACAGATAGAGGAGAAAGATGCCATCATCAAGTAAGTACTGGCCATACTGAGGGCACAGATAGAGGAGAAAGATGCCATCATCAAGTAAGTACTGGCCATACTGAGGGCACAGATAGAGGAGAAAGATGCCATCATCAAGTAAGTACTGGCCATACTGAGGGCACAGATAGAGGAGAAAGATGCCATCATCAAGTAAGTACTGGCCATACTGAGGGCACAGATAGAGGAGAAAGATGCCATCATCAAGTAAGTACTGGCCATACTGAGGGCACAGATAGAGGAGAAAGATGCCATCATCAAGTAAGTACTGGCCATACTGAGGGCACAGATAGAGGAGAAAGATGCCATCATCAAGTAAGTACTGGCCATACTGAGGGCACAGATAGAGGAGAAAGATGCCATCATCAAGTAAGTACTGGCCATACTGAGGGCACAGATAGAGGAGAAAGATGCCATCATCAAGTAAGTACTGGCCATACTGAGGGCACAGATAGAGGAGAAAGATGCCATCATCAAGTAAGTACTGGCCATACTGAGGGCACAGATAGAGGAGAAAGATGCCATCATCAAGTAAGTACTGGCCATACTGAGGGCACAGATAGAGGAGAAAGATGCCATCATCAAGTAAGTACTGGCCATACTGAGGGCACAGATAGAGGAGAAAGATGCCATCATCAAGTAAGTACTGGCCATACTGAGGGCACAGATAGAGGAGAAAGATGCCATCATCAAGTAAGTACTGGCCATACTGAGGGCACAGATAGAGGAGAAAGATGCCATCATCAAGTAAGTACTGGCCATACTGAGGGCACAGATAGAGGAGAAAGATGCCATCATCAAGTAAGTACTGGCCATACTGAGGGCACAGATAGAGGAGAAAGATGCCATCATCAAGTAAGTACTGGCCATACTGAGGGCACAGATAGAGGAGAAAGATGCCATCATCAAGTAAGTACTGGCCATACTGAGGGCACAGATAGAGGAGAAAGATGCCATCATCAAGTAAGTACTGGCCATACTGAGGGCACAGATAGAGGAGAAAGATGCCATCATCAAGTAAGTACTGGCCATACTGAGGGCACAGATAGAGGAGAAAGATGCCATCATCAAGTAAGTACTGGCCATACTGAGGGCACAGATAGAGGAGAAAGATGCCATCATCAAGTAAGTACTGGCCATACTGAGGGCACAGATAGAGGAGAAAGATGCCATCATCAAGTAAGTACTGGCCATACTGAGGGCACAGATAGAGGAGAAAGATGCCATCATCAAGTAAGTACTGGCCATACTGAGGGCACAGATAGAGGAGAAAGATGCCATCATCAAGTAAGTACTGGCCATACTGAGGGCACAGATAGAGGAGAAAGATGCCATCATCAAGTAAGTACTGGCCATACTGAGGGCACAGATAGAGGAGAAAGATGCCATCATCAAGTAAGTACTGGCCATACTGAGGGCACAGATAGAGGAGAAAGATGCCATCATCAAGTAAGTACTGGCCATACTGAGGGCACAGATAGAGGAGAAAGATGCCATCATCAAGTAAGTACTGGCCATACTGAGGGCACAGATAGAGGAGAAAGATGCCATCATCAAGTAAGTACTGGCCATACTGAGGGCACAGATAGAGGAGAAAGATGCCATCATCAAGTAAGTACTGGCCATACTGAGGGCACAGATAGAGGAGAAAGATGCCATCATCAAGTAAGTACTGGCCATACTGAGGGCACAGATAGAGGAGAAAGATGCCATCATCAAGTAAGTACTGGCCATACTGAGGGCACAGATAGAGGAGAAAGATGCCATCATCAAGTAAGTACTGGCCATACTGAGGGCACAGATAGAGGAGAAAGATGCCATCATCAAGTAAGTACTGGCCATACTGAGGGCACAGATAGAGGAGAAAGATGCCATCATCAAGTAAGTACTGGCCATACTGAGGGCACAGATAGAGGAGAAAGATGCCATCATCAAGTAAGTACTGGCCATACTGAGGGCACAGATAGAGGAGAAAGATGCCATCATCAAGTAAGTACTGGCCATACTGAGGGCACAGATAGAGGAGAAAGATGCCATCATCAAGTAAGTACTGGCCATACTGAGGGCACAGATAGAGGAGAAAGATGCCATCATCAAGTAAGTACTGGCCATACTGAGGGCACAGATAGAGGAGGAAGATGCCATCATCAAGTAAGAACTAGCCATACTGAGGGCACAGATAGAGGAGAAAGATGCCATCATCAAGTGAGTAGAGAAGGATCTGGCCATACTGAGGGCACAGATAGAGGAAAAGGATGCTATTATTAAGTAAGTGTCCTGAAGTCGCGTAAAATGAGATGTACTCTTGGAAAACAGGTTTAATTCATGTGCGTAAAGTGTCGTCCCATATTATCCTGTGCAGTTTGCTTCTATGATATTTTTTGTTTAAAGGAAGTCTCTTGTTAGCAATAATCCAGTTTAGGGCCTGTGCGGACAGAATTTTTCCATATCACGGCTAATTTGGCTGAAGAATTTTTTGCCGAAGCATTGCTGATTAAAAAGTTGAACACAAAATTGTTGCATCTTCTGAATGTATTTTAAATAAGGTCATTTTGTGGAAATATTAAATGCTAAACGTGTGATGTGGGATTCCTTTCTGTTTGATACATCATGTTTATGAAATTTTTTTAACATATGGAACTATCAGTAAACTTGGGTGATACTCAATCGATGTGATTTTGTTTGTTTGCTTTAGTAACTGCTTATAAAGAAAACATTTTATAACTGCAAATACATACTAAACACCAGTATATCGTCCCCTCCCCCCGAAAATGGCAAATCTCAGTTTTGGCACGAAAACAGGTTTTGACATTTTCGCAATGGTGAAAACGGCCCGCTTCTCCCGCGAAAAATTCCAATGTCCTATCCAATCGGCTTACAAAGTTATACCCATGTGATCATTTGGCGATTTTCGATTGGTTGGACAAAATGTGTGCGAAAATTTCCAAACTAAATGTAAACAATATGAAAAAATATGAGAAAATTTTCTAACTCAAGCTTTGACTCAAGCTTAAAGCTTGAGTTAGACAATTTTCTCATATTGACTACAGAAACAGTCAAACGTCACTTTAAACATTATGACACATGTAGGGATATCTAAAAAGTCATCATGCAAAGTTTTAGCTTCATTCTATAATTAAAAAAAAAAATATGATACTTTTTCCGTCTCCTGAAAACTTGTTAATATTGAGGTTGGCCATTATGCCGGGAGGGGACGATATAGTTACCAATGGTCTATTTCAGAAAACTTGGTGATACGCGCTCGCAGTGTGAAGACGAAACCTTACGAGAGCTGAGGAAGACAGTCTCAGAAGTAGAGGACCAGGCCAGGTACATGTCACCTTGACAACTAAACTTCAATAATTGAACTCCGCTCCGGCAAAACTGGGCTTAGTGCATGTGCATAAAGTGTTGTCCCAGTTTAGCCTGCACAGTATGTAAAGGCTATTCAGGTACGATACTTTCCGCTTTTATTTTATTTTTCATTTAAAGAAGTCTCTTCTTGTTGTTAATCCAGTTTAGGCATAAAGTGTTGTCCCTGATTTGCCTGTATTAGCTGCACAGGCTAATCTGGGATGACACTGTCCAAATACATTAGGACCTGTTTTCCCAGAGCCAGATTAATTACTGTCCCCCCCCNCACTCCGTCAGTTGGGTTCTGGATCCGTTGATCAGCCAAATTGGTGTAATGGTTTCTTGGAAGGAAAAGAAGACCCATGCTTATGTTAAGGTCAATAGAGCAAAGGTCAAGGTCACATCTGCTTGTATTGATATTTTTTCTGCTTGATATCTAGAGAATGCTTTGACCTACAATCATGCAAATTGGTATGATGGTTTCTTTGGAGGAAAAGAAAACTCCAGGTCAAAGGTCAAGGTCAGCATGATTTGTGATGTTACATTTGTTTCTGCACAATATCTTGAGCTTTCTTGCATCTATGATGATCTATATTGGTATGCTGGCTACTTGGTTGGAAAGGAAAAGCCCATATATTTAAAGGTCATCAACTCAGAGGTCAAGGTCTCACAAACCCCATTTCAAACACAGTTTAGCGAAAATAGCCCTCCGGTAAAACTGATCTTAATGCATGTGCTTAAAGTGTCATCCCAGATTAGCCTGTGCAGTCTGTAATGAACCTTTCCGCCTATACTGGATTTTCGCTAAAAAGAGACTTCCTAAAAACGAAAAATACCAGAAAAGTGGAAAGTGTCCTCCCAGATTAGCCTGTGCAGACTGCACAGGCTTATTTGAGGCGACACTTTACGCACGTGCATTAAACCCCGTTTTTCAAGTGCAAGGCTCAAATCTGTTATTTTGCACACCCATTTTCAAACAGGATAAGTCGTCGAAGTGAGGAGCTGCTGAAACAAGAAAACCAGCAGTTACAGGAGGAACTGGGCATCAAGAGGGAAGATTGTGATAGTCTGGATCGAAAACTGGAAAACAAGGTAAGTCACTTTAATATGAGTAGCCCTCTGGGCAAATGGGGATATGTCAAGTCCGCACAGGCTAATCAGGGACGACAGTTTCCGCCTTTACAGGATTTTGTTTAAGAAGAGACTTAATTAAATAGAAAAAATCAATTAAAACGGAAAGTGTCCCTGATAAGCCTGTGTGAACTGCCACAAGCTAATCTCCGACAACATTTTACACATATGCATTAAGCCCCGTTTTCCCAGAGAGAGTCTCATTTATATGTTTATAGAAAATTTCTCCATTTACAATTCACCCCATGTTGATGTACCCCAAATATTTGAAAGTTTTCTTAATAAGAATCACCAAATATTTGCTTTCACATGTATAATTTATTCTAGCCATAAATATTTTGCCCTATTTTGACACTTAACCGTCGTTAATTACCTCTCACTCGTATTTATGCCCCTCTTTAATATCAATATGCCCCAACATAAAATGCTGTGCAAAATTTCATATATACCCATAGATGTTTTGAAGTTTTTTTAGTGTATTGAATCTTATTATTTGCATTGAATTATTGATGTGGTGGGGCTTATACCTGTACTGAGGTGATAGTGTGTCTCAAACAATGATTACAATGTCAGTTGTACAATTTTCCTTTAATAAATAATGTACTTATTTATTGTTCCTTCCTGGTAGAGAATGTATGAAATAATGCATGTATGTTGTTTTATTTATTCATTTATTAATAATTAGTGTTTAATGAAGATAAAGTTGCAAATCATTGGTACTGATTTACTTAGGTTTTTGGTACACTTTCTTGTAGCATATATTTAAAGACATCTCCAAGTTGGTAATTATATAGGTCTTGTTTTTGCATCATGCTTCGTGACTTCTAGTTGTTATCTTGGGTAAAACATTTATGAACAGAATAATACTTCATCGATCTGCTTAGCATGCTTCTAACTCTTAAAGGGGCGGTTTTAAACCCATTCAAGTAAACTGTAGTGGTCACATGTCATAGTTTGTTTGACTAATAATTTGCCGTGGCGTAGTGGATATGGTTTCCGCCTAGCAGCCGGGTGGTCACTGGATTCCGCTGTGGGAGCGTTCTTTCGATCTCCCCCTATCACACCGGAAAGGTTCTCAAGTGCGTTTCAAATAAGCCTTATGCTATCAATGCAATCAAGCTAAAATAAATAGGTTTAAATTAAATTTAATTGCCAAGTGCTGGTTATGAACATTATATTGTCTTTAAATTTCCTCAATCACAATGAGGCTTAGTTTGCATTCATCCACTTATATTATATGGACACAAAGCTCATGTAAAATTCTATATCTCGAGGTAGGACATCCACTGAGTCAAATTTACCAAGCACCAGCCCCACCATTTTCTGAATTCTTATCATTTTCAATATTTGATTGGATTTATAAAAGAAAAATCTGAAACCAAAAGGAAAATTCCTTAGCCAAAGTTGCTCATTACAGCTAGTAGATGGCAGAGAAAGTTCTGGCTGACCTGTGTCTTTCCTTTTCTCATTAATTGAGGGCAAAGATGATTTTCGTAAGAGAATATGAATGAGTTACCTTTTGAACTAATTTGCGATTTTTCTAAGTAGCTTTGTGGCTTATGGGTTAATAGTGTATTTAACATCTGGTTGGGAAAAATGGGTTGTTTTGTGCTAATTTGTTATGCTTTATTGGCGAGGTTATTTATTCAAAAGCATGATGCCTAGTAATAAAACGCTCTCACGATTTCAATAGAGATTTTAAAACATGGTGATTCTGTGGCATGGATACATATATTCATACACTGAGAAAGAATGTGTATTATATTGCTTGTATTCAAATAATCAGAAAAACAACTGTATGGTGTTACTATATTCCAGCACTGTTGCTAAGCTGTGCATGCTGTATTGTGCTTCAACACAATAATTTATTCTGTTGTTAGCTGGAATTCTGTTAACGTTTGTCAGTAGTTATTCAGCTTTGGAGAACACATCCCTGTGATTCTACAATTTAGCCTCATTTTGGGAAAATGGCTTAACCCTTTGAGCGCTGGAACCGGATTTTGAAGGCCTTTGCAAACAGTTTGGATCCAGATGAGACGCCACAGAACGTGGCGTCTCATCAGGATCCAAACTGTTTGCTATTCTGATAGTATTCTTTCAATAAAAATCGAAGAAAATGCTCATTTTAGAAATTCGGCAGACGACATTTTAGCAGACGACACATTTCTCAGCATGCAAAGGGTTAAGGAATTTTTTGTTGAAGTCTCCTCTAAACAAAAATCCAGTCTAGGCGGAAAGAGTCGTCCTACAGTCTGCACAGGCTCATCTGGGACGCCACTTTATGCACATGCATTAAACCCCATTTTCCCAGAACGAGACTCATTTATCTATCTTTAATGTGTATTGGCATTTTGGTGAGGAAAAGAAGTATACAAATACATGCATTATTTCATAACCTTCATGCATTTGAAATAATAGGGGTTTTGTGTATGTTCAGTAGATGTTTATAAAACATGGTTTTTAACATAGATGGTTTATTGTTTTTCTTTGGTTTAGTTTTTAAAATTTGAATACACAATAATGTAACAAAAGCTTTAAACAAAATAAGAATTAACACTATGTCTCTTTGCATTTTTTTTATTGTCAGCTTGATTTCCATAAAGTTTGTTTGAATCTAGCATAACCCTTTGAGTGCTGGAACCGGATTTTGAAGGTTTTTGCAAACAGTTTGGATCCAGATGAGACGCCACAGAACGTGGCGTCTCATCAGGATCCAAACTGTTTGCTATTCTGATAGTATTCTTTGAAAAAATTTGAAGAAAATGCTGATTTTAGAAATTCAGCAGACAACATTTTAGCAGACGACAAATTTCCCAGCATGCAATGGGTTAGAGGCGCCTTCATATAAGTGAAAAATTCCATAAAAGTGAAAAATGTTGTCTCTGATAAGCCTGTGTGTACTGCACAGGCTTATGTGGGACGATACTTTATGTATATGCAACCATGCTCATCTGTTTTGTGGTTTTCAGAAGGCGGACGTTGAGAGATTAGAGGCGGAGGTAGGCTTGATGAAGAGGCAGCTGTCTGACGTACAGGAGCAGATTGCCTCCCTTGGGGGAAAACATGACGATGAGCTGTCTGGAATGAGGGAACACCTGGCCAAGGTAAACAGGTTTCAAAAACAAGAGTCAGATGTTGTGGTTTTTCCTTAAGTGTAAAAAAGAACAAAAACACTAACAAAAAAAACAACATTCAAAGCAAACCATTGATGAAAGGAACATTAACTAATATTGGAACATTTACTTATATTTAGTGTGTTTGTGGACTTACCCTAGTTCTTATGCCACCCTTTGTCATAGCAAAAGAAGAATCATAATGTGTTCAATAATGTAACTTTTGAGGTGTGTAGGTCTTTAGTTTGTAAAATTTGGTGCTAGAATATGGGATCTGGTTTTCTTTTAAGTAAGTTTTAAGCAGGAAACATTTAGGACTTGGTGAAAAGAGTTCCGAGTATATTTTGTATTTAAGCCCTTAACAATGTCTACAGTTTCAAATTTGGTTTTATCACAGTTGAAACCACTTGACACCTGACAAATTTGCTAAGAGTTAGCTAAAGAAAGCTTGTTAAGCCCCTGCAAATGAAGTTTTGTATTTTGGAGTCACTCGGTTGGTCGGTTTGTCAGTTGTAGAGAAAACTACTACATTTTTCAAACAATTAAATGAAAACTTGAAATATGCCATCAAGATGAAGTGTAAAATTTGTATGACATTTTTATTAAGCCTAGTGTATGTTCGTTTATTCAACCGGTTGTATGTTTAGGTGACATTTGAGCTGCACACCAACAGCAGCCACCTGAGCAGTGTGAGTGAGAAGGCGCGGTCCATGGAGGAGCAGATAGTGAACGCCAGGGATGAGATCAAGATGAAAGACTCAGAACTCAAGGTATAAAGGAACCCAGGAAGTGTTTAATCCAAAGAGACTTGGTGCGGGAAAATAGGACTTAGTTCATGTGTGTAAAGTGTTTTCCCAGATTAGCCTGTGCAGGGACGACGCTATCCAATTTTTTGTTTAAAAGCAGTCTCTTCTAAATGAAAATCTAGTATCTAGTTTAGGCAGAAGTGTTGTCCCTGATTAGCCTGTGCTGACTGCATATGCTAATCTGGGACAACACTTGATGCACATTCATTAAGCCCAATTTTCCCAGAGCAAACGCAAATCCTGTATTTAGAAACACCTATAATTTCCCCTTTTTCATGAAAATGTTTTCCAAATGTTTCTTTAGCAAATTTTTGTTCTGTAAAACATTTGAAACGTGTACATGAACAGCATATCAAGAACCAAAATGATGATTTTTATCACCCCACTTTCATTATATGGGCAGGGGAGGCTATAGAGGAATTACTTTGTCCCTTAGTCGGTTTGGTCTGTCCAGAATTTTTTGTGGTCTATAACTCACCCATGAAGGAAGAGATTGGGAAATAACTTAATATTAACTTATTGAGCCACGTTTTGGGAAAACAGTAGCCTCTGCAGTCTGCTTAGGCTAATCAGGGACAACACTTTCCACATTTTTGGTATTTTTTATTTAAAGTGAGTCTCTTCTTAGCTTGAATGCACTTCAGACAGAAAGTGTCGTCCCTGATTAGCCTATGCAAATTGCACAGGCTAATCTGGGATGACACTTTACGCACATGCATTAAGCCCAGTTTTCCAAGAACAAGTTTTAATTGAGCTTCTCATGCCTGCAATTTTCGCAGGTGGCTAACGCACAGGTAGAAGGCCTAAGGCTGGAGAACAGGCACCTGCGGCAGACAATCATCAACCAGACCCAGAAAACCCTTGACCAATCAGAGACAGAGAATCAACTCAGGGAGCGGGAGCAGCAGTATCGCGATAAAATGAAGTCCCTTGAGGTAACCTGTCAACTAGCAACCAGGACCCAGTTGCTCAAAACTTTAAGGGCCAGTAAAGCTCACAGCAGTAATTTGTATGCCCCCTTCTTCGATGAAGAGGGGGTATATTGTTTTTGCCCTGTCTGTCTGTCTGTCATTCTATCCCAAAACTTTAACCTTGGTCATAACTTTTGCAATATTGAAGATAGCAACTTCATATTTGGCATGCATGTGTAACTCATGGAGCTGCACATGTTGAGTGGTGAAAGGTTAAGGTCATCCTTCAAGGTCAAAGGTCAAATATATGGGTCAAAATCGCTCAAAAGGGGGCATAGTGTTTCTCAAACACATCATTGTTGGATCTTGTTATTTATTGTTATAACATTTACTTTAAAAATATATTTTTTTTCATGGTCAGAGGTAAACTGTTACCTAAACTGGCTGTTTAAGTTTTGAACAACCGGGTACAGGATATTTAGAAGCTATCATGTAGTATACCTTCATTAATCAATACAAATTACATTTGCATTAATATTAAATATAAATGATTTTACAGTATATTGTCATCTGTTCCTTTGTTTACTTTTCATAGACATTGACATGAAGTTTATCAATAAAGTTAGATTTGGTTTATCCTGTTAGAAACCAAACTATTTTTTATCGTATCATTGTTTATTGACTAATTAATAAATCTTTGTTGAACTGATAAATTACTAAGGTTAAACCTTGAGGTTGAATTCTAAACTTTGAGGGTGATGAATAATGAAGAATAGAAAATAATTAATTGAACACACACCATGTTTAGAAATACATTTGAATATGATATATAAGTGACCCACAGACTTCAGGGCTGTCTAAATCCATGAGAATATTAATCGTGCTCTGGGAAAATGGGGCTTAATGTATGTGTGTAAAGTGTTGTCCCAGATAAGCCTGTGCAATCCAAACAGGCTTATCAGGGACAACACTTTGGGCCTAGACTGGATAAACATTAAGAAGAGACTACCTTTAAGAGAAAAATTCCATAACAACGAAAAGTGTCATCCATGATTAGCCTGTGCAGACTGCGCAGGCTAATCTGGGACATCACTTGATGCATATGCATTAAGCCCAGTTTTTCAGAATGAGTTCATATAACATTTAAGTGACTTCAGGACTGTCTTAATCCATGGGAATATTTTTCTAGAAGGAGAATGTAAGCCTGAAGGATGAGTTGAACGTTCTGCGTCAGGACCTGACGGCCATGGAGGATCGCTATGACGAATCACTGCAGAGGACCATGCATGAGGCTGACATGTCCCACGCTGAGGAGATGGCAAGGGAACAGAGGTGAGACAAGAATATAAGGGCCGGGGATTTCTCCCCCTTTCAGCTGATTTCCTTTTAAATGGTAAAAGGTTTCTGCATCTATTTTCGTGTCCGGTCTATATCTTTTATACCCATTGAAGGATTTGACACTCGTATTTGAAGGTCAAACATTTGAGCCTCTGAATCATTTCGCTTTGAAGTATTTCCATGAAACTTGGAAACAAAGTTTAAGATATTGAAGTGATGTGCAGAAGTGAATCATACTGGCTCAAGGCCAAATGTTTGTGCCTCCATTTAAGTGTCTGCTCCATTTTTCCTATATCCTTTGATGGATTTTCATAAAATTTGGGTACAATTTTATGGTCGCTGATATGATTTGATGGCATAAGTAAATCACTCTGGGTTAAGGTCAAGGTCTATTTGAAGGTTTATAGTTTAGCATTCATTGTTTTTATACCCCCATTACCATTGGTAATGGGGGCTATATAGGAGTCACTTTGTCGGTCGGTCGATCAGTCTGTCTGTCCTGAAAGTTTGTCTGGACCATAACTATGTCATTTATTGTTAGATTTTAAAATGACTTGGTACATTTGTTCACCATCATGGGACGGTGTGTCATACGAAAGAAGTATGTTGATATCTCCAAGGTCAAGGTCACACTTTGAGTTCAAAGGTCGAAATGCCAATAAATGAGCTTGTCCGGGCCATAACTTTGTCATTTATTGTGATACTTTAAAATCAATCTGCACATTTGTTCACCATCATTGGACGGTGTGTCATGCGAAAGAATTACTTTGATATCTCCAAGGTCAAGGTCACACTTTGAGTTTAAAGGTAAAAAATGGCCATTAATGAGCTTGTCCGGGCCATAACTATGTAGTTCATTGTGAGATTTTTAAATCNGGCACATTTGTTCACCATGATTGGACGGTGTGTCATGCGAAAGAATTACATCGATATCTCCAAGGTTAAGATCACACTTAGAGTTCAGAAGTCATTAGTCAAAATGGCTCAAAATGAAGGTCACCACTTCAAAGTCAAAATAATCTTGGCAGTTTATATAGCTGTCTCTTAGACTGCCTAGTTCATTAATTGTATTTCTTCAGTTTTTCGAATTGCACAATGGCACTACACAACATTTCCAAAATTGATAAGTATTCGACCCTTTCCCAAAGCAGTGGATATTATGGCTGAATACCAAAGGCTACAGCAGCACCATTATAGTCTTAGTTACTCATGAATTAATTTCTGTTCTTAAACGTTTCTCAATTGCAAGATTTCAGAAACAAAATCCACAATATTGATGGGTGTGACAAATTTGACCTACTCCAAAAGCGTAGAATAAAATTGATCCTTGCTCTTGAAAAACGGGGCTTAATGCATGTGAGTAAAGTGTCGTCCCAGATTAGGCTGTGCAGTTTGCACAGGCTTATCAGGCATGACACTGTCCACCTTAACTGAATTTTCGCTATGAAGATACTCCCTTTAAACCAAAAATACGTTACAAGGCGGAAAGTGTTGTCCCCATTTTCGCAGATCTCAAGTTACTTTCATATCACATTACAGGCGTCTACAAGACATAGAGGAGGATGCAGATCGTCGCGTGAACATGCTTCAGGACCGTCTTGACTCCACCATCAACCGCTACGAGGAGCAACTGCAGTTGCTACGGAGACAGAAGGCGCGCCTCGAGGACGACATTGACCAGGAGAGGAGAGCCGGCTGTGAGTAGCGACTTGATGAGGCAAAACTTGTTAGGCCCTTCTTTACCCTGTACCACTCAAATACTAGCTTAGACCTGTTTGAAAATCAATTTAATATAAAGACCTTTCTTACTAGATTCAAGTTGTAAAGCCTTCATTTCCTACCCTAAGATACTGATGAGCAGCCAGCAGCATAAACCCTGAACAGACTGCAAATTACTCGCAGGCTGATCTTCTTTTATGCTGGTTGCATATAGCCATTAACACTTTGCTTCTAAGCAGCAAAGGGGTAAAAATGAATTAAGCATTTTGTGGACCAATTGGTATATATGCACATGTGTAAAATAATTTATTGGACCAGCCTGTACAGTAAGCTCAGACTTATGCAGGATGACATCTTCAGCTAGTATGGTATTTTCTGTCTTAAAATCTATGTTATAATTGTAAATTAAAAGAGATATTTATTTTACAACCCTTTGTTTCAACTCATTAATTAATGTCAATATTCTTGACAGTTTCATTTGGTCCGCGAATATATATGTCAATATCAAAATAACACTTTACTTGCAGAGTGCTAAAAACAAGATCTTTATTGTTGATACAACAACCGTCTGCCCCTATTTATGTTAAAATTCATCATGATTGAGGACAGACAGTGTTTGTAAGTTCATAAATCAAATCCAAACAATCCAGACATGTGCAGTCTGCACAGGCTATTGAGGGACGACAATTTCCGTTTTAATGGTATTTTTTCTTTAAATGTCTTTTCTAAACGAAGATCCAGTTGTCGTCCCTGATTAGTCTGTATGGACTACACAGGCTTATCTGTGACGACACTTTTCACACATACATAAAACATACAGAGCATTACTTATATATTTCATTACAATCAAAGAGAGTGGCAGATATCCAATTCCTTTGGTATATTTCAGCTTCTTTTCACCGAGGTGACATTGTGTTGGAGGAGGGGGAAGAGGGAGTGCTCTATGTCAATGACGACATGTCTCTCACAGGGTCAGACAGCTTGCTCGATATGCCTATTGATGTAAGTCTCTAGGTTGGCCCTAAGAAATATTTATTTATAGCAAAAATGCATGTTATTTAGAAGGTTTGATCGGAAATTATGAAAATCAATTCAGATTTTTAAATAATTTACAAGAAATTTAGAAGACAATTTGAGAATTTAGTAGCCAATTTGAGAATTTAGTAGCCAATTTGAGAATTTAGTTGCCAATTTGAGAATTTAGTAGCCAATTTGAGAATTTAGTAGCCAATTTGAGGTTTCAGTAGCAATTGGATATTTTGGCTTCTGGTAATGCTTACATGGAGTTGTACGTCTATCTCATCAATCTTGACCTCCCTGATTTTGAGAAAAGTATAAATGTGAAATTTATGTACAAAACACATTTTTTTTTTTTATAAATCATTCCTCATGAATACAGATTTGTCTAGTAAGCAAAATTGTTGCTGCTTTGGAATCAACTGTGTAGAAGACCCCTTTATAGTTTAGTTTAGTTTATTTCACAAGTTCCAAAAGGTCAAAAGACCCATGAGGACAACATATTTACAAGCATTATATATAACAGACAACATCGAAGATAATCATATGTTTAAGATTTTTTCTTTTTAATTTACCGTACCTCATGCAACTGTTTCTTGGGCCCTAATAAACCAACCCATTCTTAGACTTAAGAATAAAAAATAGACTTAGAACCAAGAAAAATACGTCCAGTGTTTTTGAATATATATACAGGCTACCACTGGTGATAATGTAACATACTGTTCTACATGAAGAATGATGTAGATAGAGGCAGTAAATGCCAAGTTTGACTCAAAATTAACCCTTTGAGTGCTGGAACCGGATTTTGAAGGCCTTTGCAAACAGTTTGGATCCAGATGAGATGCCACAGAACGTGGCGTCTCATCAGGATCCAAACTGTTTGCTATTCTGATAGTAATCTTTGAAAAAAAGTGAAGAAAATGATGATTTTAGAAATTCAGCAGACGACATTTTAGCAGACGACAAATTTCCCAGCATGCAAAGGGTTAA